>CAMXCT020000388.1:35000-87931 GCA_947184155.2 Cladocopium goreaui | reverse complement strand
AACAACAACCACAACAACAAAAACAACAACAACGACAATAACACCAACCATAACCACAACAACAAAAATCCCCAACCATCTATGCACATCCTACTTTTTTTTAATTTTTATCAAAAATAAAAATAATAACAACAATAATAATAACAATAACAATAATAACAACAATAACATTAACAACGACAAGAACAACAAGAACAACAAGAACAACAAGAACAACAAGAACAACAAAAACAACAAGAACAACAAGAACAACAACAAGAACAACAAGAACAACAAGAACAACAAAAACAACAAGAACAACAAGAACAACAAGAACAACAAGAACAACAAGAACAACAAGAACAACAAGAACAACAAGAACAACCACAACAACAACAACAACAACATTAGCAACAACATCAACAACAAGAACAACAACAACAACAAGAACAACAAGAACAACAACAACAACCACAACCACAACCACAACAACAACAGCAACAACAACAACATCAACAACAACAACAACAGCAACAACAACAACAACAGCAACGACAACGACAATAGCAACAACAACAGCAACAAGAACAGCAACAGCAACAACAACAGCCAGAGCTACAGCCAACAGCCAACAGCCAACCATTAACCAACAACCAACAGCCAACAACCAACAACCAACAACAAACAACAACAACAACAACAACAAGAACAAGAACACTAACAACGGCAACAACGACAAGACACTCGTAGACCTCGTCCGCATAGTAGTTCTAGTCGTCGTCGTAGTAGTAGCAGTAGTAGTCAGTAGTAGTAGTCAGTAGTAGTAGTAGTCAGTAGTAGTAGTCAGTAGTAGTAGTCAGTAGTAGTAGTAGTAGTAGTAGTAGTAGTTGATGTTGTTGTTGTTGTTGTCGTCGTCGTACTAGTAGTAGTAGTAGTTGTAGTTGTAGTAGCCGTAGTAGTGGTAGTAGTGGTCGTGGTCGTAGCAATAGTCGTAGTCGTACTATACGTCCGCAGAACAAGGACGCACGTCCGGCCATTTCTCTGCCGGCGCCCGGCTGTCAGGCGTAGGCCTTTTTTTCATTATTTTTCGAATCTCAAAAGGAAAAAAATAAACAACATATTCAAAATAATAATATCTAAATTTAATTTTTTAAATATTTATTATAAATCAGAACATATATTATAAAAATAATAATGTATTTATCGAAGGAAATTTAGAAATCAAATTTCCGACAATATAGACAGATGAAAAGCAGAACAGGGAAGAAACAGAGAGAAGAGAAAAATTAGAAGAAAGAAGAGTAAGAAGAAAGAAAATGCAGATGCGTAAAAAGGTAGGAAAGTCGCGAAACACTGCGAAAAGTAAGCTCGCTAAAGCGGCGGGTACGGAGCCAGCTGGCCAGATGAGAGATGAAAAATTGCACGCCGTTGTGGCACGAAGCACATTTCCAACTCAAAATGCACAAAACGCACCAAGTACGGACCACTTTAGCAGTTAAGATGTCGAAAAAGTGCACGCCATTGTCGCGCGAAGCACATTTCGAAATCAAAATATACAAGACACACCATAGTCGGAGCACTTTTGGAAGTTAAAATGTCGAAAAAATACACGCCGTTGTAGCGCGAACCACATTTCCAAGTCCTCGTACGGACCACTTTTGGAGGTCGAGATATCGAAAAAGTGCACGCCGTTGTCGCGCGAAACACATGTCGAAATCAAAATGCACTAGGGGGTTTCGAAACGCTTCGCTTCGGTTCACTACACTATACACTCCACTACACTATACACTCCACTACACTACAGTACATTACACTACATTCCACAACACTACAACTACAACTACACAACTACACTCCACTACACTCCACTAGACTCCACTACACTCCACTACACTAAATTACACATAATTACACTACACTACATTACACTACACTCCACTACCTTCCACTACACTTCACTACATTACACTACACTCCACTACACTACAACTACGACTACACAACTACACTCCACTACACTCCACTACACTCTACTAGACTCCACTACACTCCACTACATTACACTACACCACACTACATTACACTACACTACCTTCCACTACACTTCACTACATTACACTACACTACACTCCACTACAACTACAACTACGAGAGAGAGAGAGAGAGATAGATAGATAGATAGATAGACAGATAGATAGATAGACAGATAGATAGATAGATAGATAGAAAGATAGATAGATAGAGAGAGAGAGATAGAGAGAGAGAGAGAGATAGATAGATAAATAGATAGATAGATAGAAAGGTAGATAGAGAGAGAGAGAGGGAGAGATAGATAGATAGATAGGTAGATAGATAGATAGATAGAAAGAAAGATAGATAGATAGATAGATAGAAGATAGATAGGTAGGTAGGTAGGTAGATAGATAGGTAGGTAGGTAGATAGTCAGAGAAAGAGAGAGAAAGAGAGGAAACCTCAAGCACCTTTCGGTCCATCAGTGGATTCGCTCTGCCATCCCTAATTCACAGCAACCAACCTCTCCTATAGGATTCCTATTTTTGAAACTTCCGCCACCGCCTTATGCGGTACTACTAGTATCAAAATAAATATAAAAACTATTTTTCACTCCATTAATCAAAAAAAGATAAAACAAAAAAAGAAAAATATATATTTATCAAAATCAATATATTAATAATTTGAAAATCAAACTTTTAGGAAAACTACAATAATAAATTCATATTAAATTCTATATATTGAAAACAATGAATAAATTATGTTAAAATTTCAAAAATATACTTTCTCCTCCACAATAAAAAATATTTTAATAATATATTTGTCAAATTTAATTCAAATAATAAAATTGTTCCGATGCCGTAAAATATATAAATTAAAATCGAAATTACCCATTTTATATTTTATATATTTTGTCATTAGTATAGATATATAAATAAATGGAGAAATAAAAAAATCTCAATAAAATAAAGTTCAAAAATAAGGTAAAATAAAATAACTAAACAAAGAAATAAACAAGCAAATAACTACATAATCAAACACATAAACAAAAAAATATCGTCTCAAACGGAACAAATGCAGTCAACAAAGCCCAAATATGCCCAAATCCAAAATTGAGTTGTAAAAATACAGTCCTGATATATATATATAATATAAATATATATGTATGTGTGTGTGAATTTGTTTGGTATTCCAATCAATAAGCCAAGTCAGCATTCCAGGGTCTATATGTATGTATATGTATGTATGTATGTATGCATGCATGCATGTGTATGTATGTATGTTTGAATGTATGTGTATGTATGTGTATGTATGTATATGTATGTATATGTATGTATATGTATGTATATGTATGTATATGTATGTATATGTATGTATATGTATGTATATATATGTATATATATATGTATATGTATGTATATGTATGTATATGTATGTATATGTATGTATGTATACCTAGTTTCTTTATAGCCTTGCAAACATACAGCTAGCATCACGGAATCCCCGGCTAACTGGGCCACTCACCCGCTGCAAAATGCACTTTGACTTTCGCCCGCTCCTTCGCAGAACTTTCGCGGAACTTTCGCGAAAATATTCCTATCCGCAGCCATCATCAGCACGGGGCGCATCAAAGGAAAAGCAAACACCAGGGGCCTTGGCGCTTTGGCCCTCGCAAAGCCTCACTTTTGGAAGCTTGGCTGCTGCATTTGGGGCTTGTTTCTTGAGGCTTCAGAAAGCAACGTTAGGCAGTACCAGCGGCAGATCCAAGGATGCGCTTCAAGACCATGATATTGGCTGCGGCGAAGCCTCAGCTTCGGAAGCTCGGCTGCTCCCTATGCAGGGAAATGTAAATGTGCGTTACCCTTCTCCTGCCTGACCCCCGGGCGGCAGGAGGTGGTAGCCCTTAACAAGCTGTATATGCATACAATATTATGAAATAATAATGATTCATAATCCAACTTTCGCGAAACTTTCGCGAATAAAAAAGTTGACTTTCGCAAACTCGCCAAAAATAAAAATAAACAAAAATACTTTCGCGCGGGTTCCCAGCATAACATGAAAGGTCTTCGCAATTAAAACTCTTTACAAGGACCTTTAGATCGATCACCAACATATAAATATATATACATATAATATAGATAACTATATATTATATATATATATTAGTTGTTTTGTTTTGATGGTTATAATTGATATTTGTTGAATTTTGAGAACCATATATTTTATAGTTATACCTTATTAGTGATAAGATAATATTCTCTTAACTGTGTATATATATATATCTTATATGCAGCTCTAGAATATTATATACATACATATTAATTAAATATTAATAATTATAATTATATTATATTTATTGTTCTATTTGATTAATAGATTAATAGATTGTTTAAGTATGACTTTATCGGCTGTGTACAGTATTAATCAATCTGTTTCAATGGTCTCGGCATCCTGTATCAAGTTCGGTAGGGTTGCAAGCACTCTGAAGTCCGCAATCAGAAGGAACAAATGATTCTGTCAATATCATGAGAATGTCCCCGCGGTACCTCTTCTTGTTGAGATTCATCACAACCTTCTCCTGAAATTTTGAGCTCTCAAAGAATCGCAGGCATCAGTTGGAAACCAGCAGTTCCAAAATGTTTCAAGCCAAGGAAAGGAACTAAGGCGACAATCAAAACTGATACCAAAACTGAAACAAACACTCCAAGCATTTACCAGTGAACTGCACTTGTGTCTGCCTGCTTTGGACCCAGACGCTTCCACTTTAGCATGTCTTTCCTGAGCACAGTACGTGCGTAGAGAAATTAAGGCACGACGTGCCCTGTGTCTAAGTAGTCCACGAGCCCAACTGTCGAGCAACGCATAGAAATATATCATTTTGTGAATAGAAATATATCATGTTGCTTCGCGGGGTTTGATATTCTTGATTTCCAGGGCCAAGGGCCATCTGGCAGAATCAGGGTTGCACCAAACTCCTGCCTGCTGCTGTCAAAAACAATGCCTTTCGGGCTTGTCAAACCACCCACCCTCTTGGCATCCAAGATGCTTGTCAAGTTTTTTCCGCGGCTTTGGCATCATGGTGGAGCGGATCAAAAAGTGAATTGGCACGCCACCTCGAACCCGACAAACAACCGGCTTACCTAGCTTCCGGAGAACCCAATTATGGTGAAAGTTTGAAGGAGTACTTGGGGCCAGGGGCAGGGAAGGTTGAATCAGGGGCCAATGAGTATGGGTTGAGAAGAGGCAACAGAAGTTAAATAAGGTTTGCGCATCGTTGTCATAATGTTTCGTTTCGTCAGGCTGGGGGAGGGAGGCTTTACTGAAGTGCCAAGTATGGATATATAGGAGGGTTTGGTGAGGAAAGAATGCACCTAGTCTAGTGCAGATATCAAGTGAGGCTGAAGTTCAGGGACCTGCGGGGATCGACCCCCATGACCATTCGATTACAATACCCTTCCCTTTACCAGCAAGTTTCACACGATACATGACTCCAGCGCCTGCCATATTTTCTGCGAAAGCAAGAGCAACTTCATCTAATGATGCTAGCTTTTGTGAAGTGATATCCTATTAATGCGTTTTACCGAGAAATGTATTTGTATGTATGTGCCCTAATACCTACACGTCACCATGTCCATACTGAAAATTTTGTCGTGCATGTAGGCAATCCCAGTACCAACAAGCCAAGCCTTGAGGGGCCGTGTGGTCAGCTGCGCAGCAGCGCTCTTGAAGTCATCACCAGCTATGGGAGCTCAGAATCCATCAGAATCCTAATTGTATAGATCTAGTTAGATTCCCATGTAAAAAAACCTCCTGTGCCCTCGGATTCCCATTTTGGTGCCCAGGCTGATGCGGAATTCTTCTCGCATCGCATTGCGCAGCTGCCGCAGGTAGGTCCAGGGAAACTCCCCATAGGTCGAATTGGTCCAAAGCACGAAGGTTGGCGGTCGCGTCTTGGTGGCGTTTTTGGTACAGGGAAAAGTGCTGGATGGAAGCCTACGTGCTGTACAATTTCAGTAGAACCATCGTCTTGTTTTGATTTGTTTTGTGCATCTTTAAGAGCCGTGCCAAATGGGTCATGCGCAAATTCCACATGTTTTGCAAACCTTTATCCCGCTAGGATGCCGGACCCTAGTCTGAGTGACATACTTCACATTGCACCTGGGAGATAACACATGCCACCACTGAAGCACGCCCTGTCTGCTTCAAGTAGAAGGTGAATCTCCATGGTTTACGGTTTAACAGTTTAACACAAAAAATTGTCTGATGTATCAATGTGTATCATATGAATCGAAGCACCTGGTGGGTTGATACCAATTGAACCATGTTGCTTCTACCGCTGCAGTCAGTGCTAAAGCACTGCAATATACCACTACGAAGAAAAAGGCTTCGCAAAGACATTGGTAGCTCATGGTAGCTCCACGTCAAAGTTCAGAAATTGAACATGTCCAGCTGTGATATTTCATTATGAACCATTTGTATACTTCATTCATCAATGTTCTGCAGCAATATATGTGTGTGCGTGCGCATACGAGGACATCGTATAAACTCCATAAAACTTCGCTGGTTTTGAAACTCCGTAAAGCCGAGAACTTTTTGCCTGGATCATCTGGATCCGTTACTGATCCGTTTGGGTGCCCGACTTCTGACCATTCTGCCAAGGCGGTGGCCAGCGGAGCATCCAAGCCTCCCGTGCAGCAGGTCGCAGGTCTGACCACGGATGACCACGGCTACCCAGTCGATGTCCAGCGAGTCCAGCGCCTGTAGCCAGGTGTTCAACCTGGCACAATGGCACAATGGCACAATGATCCCAGATTCCACCACCATCCCAGGACCATCCCACAAGATCCACAAGGATTCTCGGCCACCTCGGCTCTCTGCAACAAGAGTGAGAATGTCGCCAACACTTGGGATACAATATGATACAATGGATGTTCATGACTCAAAAGAATTATGGCCAATTATGGTCAATTATGATCAATTATGCTGTATTAGCCAAAATTGTTGCATTTATATATCCATATGTAGGGCAGCGCCACATCCTATGGGCTGTCCCTGTTTCTTTGTCCGAATACCTTTGATGTGGGCCATCTGGACCAATCAATCATGACCAATCATCGTTTCTGGGCCTTGGCCGCTGGAAGACAGCTAGTTTTCTTGTAGGTTCAGAAAGCAACGTTAGGCAGTAAGAGCCGTTGCCCGCAGACCCGGTCCGTCCTTCAGGGCCCTGCTGTTTCGCTGTGGTGAAGGCGCCGTTTTCTGGGCCTTGGCCGCTGGAAGATAGCTAGTTTTCTTGTAGGTTCAGAAAGCAACGTTAGGCAGTAAGAGCCGTTGCCCGCAGGCCCGGTCCGTCCTTCAGGGCCCCGCTGTTTCGCTGTGGCGAAGGCGCCGTTTTCTGGGCCTTGGCCGACCCGGTCCGTCCTTCAGGGCCCTGCTGTTTCGCTGTGGTGAAGGCGCCGTTTTCTGGGCCGGCCCTGCTGTTTCGCTGTGGTGAAGGCGCCGTTTTCTGGGCCTTGGCCGCTGGAAGACAGCTAGTTTTCTTGTAGGTTCAGAAAGCAACTTTAGGCAGTAAGAGCCGTTGCCCGCAGGCCCGGTCCGTCCTTCAGGGCCCTGCTGTTTCGCTGTGGCGAAGGCGCCGTTTTCTGGGCCTTGGCCGCTGGAAGACAGCTAGTTTTCTTGTAGGTTCAGAAAGCAACGTTAGGCAGTAAGAGCCGTTGGCCGGAGGCCCGGTCCGTCCTTCAGGGCCCCGCTGTTTCGCTGTGGCGAAGGCGCCGTTTTCTGGGCCTTGGCCGCTGGAAGACTGCTAGTTTTCTTGTAGGTTCAGAAGCAACGTTAGGCAGTAAGAGCCGTTGCCCGCAGGCCCGGTCCGTCCTTCAGGGCCCCGCTGTTTCGCTGTGGCGAAGGCGCCGTTTTCTGGGCCTTGGCCGCTGGAAACAGCTAGACAGCTATATGGGTGCGAGTCAATAATCGGGTATGGATTGCTCCGCGGTGATCCGAACTATGGATCGGGAGTGGTTACGTAACGTAGCTGCTCCGTACCCTTTCGTAAGGGCTCATCATAGCATACAAACTGTGCTGATACTCCTACTATCTCCTACCTGCTATTACTTCTCCTCCTGCTACTGTTGCTGCTAAAACTGTTGCCACTGCTAGTAGAGGGAGCAGTAAAAAAAAAAACAACACCAGCAGCAGTAGCGGCAATAGAAGGAGGAGCTGCAGTAGCAGTAGAAATAGCAGTAGCAGTAACAGTAGTACTAGTAAGAGTCAAAGTAATAACAGTAAAATAATCTAATGGTAGTAGCAGCAGCAGCTGCAGTTGAACTAGGAGTAGTAGGAGGAGTAGGCGCAGGAGTAGGAATAGGAAGAGCAGCAGGAGCAGGAGCAGGAGGAGGAGCAGTAGCAGTAGCAATAACAGTCGCAGTAGCAGTAGGAGTAGTAGTAATAGTAGCAGCAGCAGCAGTAGTAGTAGAAGCAGTAGTAGTAGCAGCAAAAGTAGAAGTAGAAGTACAAGCAGAAGTAGAAGTAGAAGCACAAGTAGAGCAAGAAGCAGCAGCAGAAGTAGTAACAGATTCGAACTTTCATATTGGCACTTGTTGTGGCGTGACTGGGTTCGGATATGGACCAGGCATGGAACGGGTCTGGATCGGGGTATGGATCAGGACACCATGCTTTTTTAGTTCTACACGTGCCAGGCAAAGTAGAAACAGAAGGAGTTGTAGTCATAGCACCACTAGAAGTACAATAAGCACCTAGTGGAAGTAGAACCGGTCTTACAAGCCTCCAAGGTGCACTTGCAATATTGCTAGTAGCTAGTCAACTAGTTACATCTGTCCAACTACTGAAGCACACGGAGAACGTGAGCCAGCACCAGCAGCGAGAAGGATAATCACTAGTAGTGGCGGCGGCAGCAGCAGCGGAGGCAGTGGAGGCAGCAGTAGAAGCAACGGTAGTAGCGATGGGAGTAGCAGTACGAGAACCAGAAGCAGTATATATTAGGATAAAAAGCATCGTTAAGGCCAGCATCAGTCTTTCTTCAACGAGAAAGGGGTATGGATCAGGGGTATGGATCAAGGGTATGGATCAAAGGTATGGATCATGCAATATCACAGGGTATGGATCAAAGTATGGATCGGGGGGCATGGATCGTGTGTAGCTTTGGCGCCTTGATCCATACCTTGTATTTTGACTCGTACCCATATAGTTTTCTTGTAGGTTCGGGAAGTGACGTATGTGTAAACTCCCCCTCTCTCCAAGGGGTCGGCGGCAGGGGGCGTAGCCCCTTAATGTGCCTTAGCTCAAACCGATGAGATCTGGTCGAATAAATAAATATGCCTCTGAAATTTCAGCTGAAAGCTCAGGCTGGAAATGTCCGAACTATCGCTACATATATCTTATAGAAAACATGAGGACACCCCACAGCGCGAGTTGCTACACTCGTGCACAAACCCCCGCTTGGCCTGCTCGTTGGCAAGCGAGCGCTCCAGCGCTTATAAAGCGCCATGCTTCTTGTCCTAAGACCGCTGAGACTGCTGAGACTTTGTGATGTTTACCAAGGGAGGCCACACGGGAACAAAACAAAGAAAGCTGCTAGAACCTGGCTCTACCATTCAGAGTGGCCCATATCGTTCAAACTCGGAAGAAGAAGGGAAACATAAAACGGGGCTTGATGGACTGATGAGTAGGCCAGTTGATGCCCACGCCTACGATGGTAGTATAGTATCTACTGAGGCTTCCCGAGGTGTCATGAACCCCATGAAGTTACAAATGCCAACCCATCATAGATGGGGTCTCCTGCTTCTGGATTCCAATCAGCAGGTTGGATTCTAGTTCGTCCATGACATGTTCCTCCCATAATTAAATTCTTCAGAGAAACATTGAAATCTTTTTAGCGGTTTTATGTTGACATCATTGACATCAGAAAATCTGAGTCCTTCAGTTCCTTCCGGAACCAAAATGCTGACGAGGGCACATCAAGGTCGGAAGGTTCAAGTTGTACTTGGCTGACATGAAAATGACAGGAACGCCTTTTACAATTCCGAACTTCTCGTGGATCCTGTCGGAGCTTGACCCCTACTGTGGTCACACGGTGTCACCAAGCACTCTGCTGAAGGAAGCGGTTAGCAAGTGGCATACCATGGCATACCATTCGTGAGCCTTGTATATATAATATATATATTATATATAATTACCAACATTATAGTCTATGCATAGTCTATGCTAAAGTTCCACATGCCAGCTGAGACCCTGCTACCTGGCCGCCCTGGCCTATTGAGGATTGTCTCCCTGTATTCTGCTTGGTCATTTTCATGGATCAAGTCCCATTTGTTAACAGCCTCAGCTCCAATTTTGCTCAATGGTTGATTGAGTTGTTGCAAACTTCAAGTTCTGAAAGCACAAAAGGAGCAAGCAAATCAAGCAGGCACTCAAACCGCGCCAGCCACCATTCACATGACAGGTGAGCCCCCAAAGATCTCGAAAATTGGCACACCTACCGGACCTACCGGACCTACCGGACCTATCCGCCCAAACTCGACCGCTTGCATACGGCTATTTTGGGCTCAACGAGTCTTGCAGACCGAACCTCTCAGCGCAGCGGTGGCATTGACCACTGATCTCCTCTCATGTTCAGCGTGTTCAGCGTGTTATGTGGTGCAAGTTGGAGCCCTACACAGTCAAAGAAGGCAACAATGGGTGCACAGCGCACTTGCTAGAGCCAGTTGAAGGTTCCAAACCCTCAAGAAATGCAGAAGTTAGGCAAGAAAACCGCATCCTGATATTATGATTCATGAGTGCTGATGTAGGATGAGGCCCAACGCAGAATGGTCCAGTGGACATGGTACTTAAAGCCACCATCTGAGCATTGGCTGAAAATGATGGAGAGGAAAAAAGAGAAAGTAAACATCTAGTCCTGCAGGGACATAGGGGCACAAAAATGTAGATCGGGCTCCTCAAAGGAAACTGTTGATTTTCTCTTGCGGTATGGGACTTCCCTGATCACCACGATGAAGTTGCACCGTTCCGCGCTGTCTCCTGAGCAGAATTGCGAGTTATTGGTGGCTGCTAGTGACTGCTGGTGATCTACGGAAAGGATCGGTAAGGTGGGGGTGCCTTGTTGCAGACTTTCGGGAAAACTGTTGTGATTTTCCCATTAACTCTCGGATTTGCCCCTACCGCTTGGACTTTCTACAAAAGCACTCCAAGGCCTTCATCTAACATTGCCTGATTTCGAACTCTGCTGCAAGAGGTGTCATGCAAATTGTAAGATGCTTGAGTCTTGGACCGGCACAGGGCCTCCCCCAACTGACATAGGAAGAACAATGGATTCGAAAGGTCCACAAGTTTAACCCATCCCCCATAAAGATGAATCAGTCAAGAGAATGGTTTGCCTCTCGACGTTCCATATCGTTTCTTGCCCTCAGCTGCATCGTTCTGCACCGCTTCACCCACTGGCCCGTTGCCTTGAACTTCTGGGTTTTCTCTCATCCGAGCCATCAGAAACGGGGAGGGCCTAAGCCGGCAGCTAACTGAGTCATGCTGCGCGTAGCATTCGCGAAGCAATCGTAAAGCCGCTAGTCACTGCTAGTCTGGCCTGGAACTATTCACATCTATTCGCACACCTGAAGCACCCCAGAACTTCCTGAGATGCCTGCCGGATGAGTTTTTGCCACTTCCCGCACCTTAGACCACACGGTGAAACAGCTCACATCGTTGATGTAGGAGCACTGTTTGTGGACAAAGCTCACTGAGTATTTGGAACATTTCGGAACGCTAGTGACCAGTCCTTGTATGCCGAGGGCTCTAGCCCAAAATGCGTAAGTATGCCCCAACAGACTGAAACGTTCGCATTTCTTGGTATTGATCAATTGGTCCAGTTTTTTAATATAACTATATAGATATAGATTTAAAGAGTCTGAATCTCTTCATTGATCTCCTGACTTCGTACCCGATGTGGATGTTCAACGCTGCCAAGTGACCGTTCTCTTCATCCGTTGCATCTCCTTCTCCCACACCCAGGATATTTGCGAAGCAGTCAGATGCAGTTCGCTTGGCACTTGTCTTTGAGCTTTGCACTTCTCTTGAATATCATTCGCTGCCTGCGGATCTGACAGCATCAAGCGTGGATCCAATGTGCATAAACGTGGCTTGGCGCTCAGAAAAAGGCGCATTTCAAGTACAGAAAACCAGGAAACTCCAAGATCTGTGCCAGGTTGCAATGACGAATATGCTTCTTTGCAGCAGCAATCGTGAGTAGACCGCTGACAGCTTTTGAACAGATTCCTCGGCCACAGGCCCATTCAACCAATCCAAATTCCTTTATTCAGTTGGAGCAAAAATCAAATCAAGTGCCCAAAACGTATACCTGATGAGTGAAGAGACTCCACACATGCAATGCACAAGACGCCCACACACTCCATTTCCACTGGTTTCCCATGGTTTCCCTGCTTTCTACCTGATGGGATTACACAAAAGGATGGTTCTGGTTTCACACTTTCCCAGGTTCACCAGGTTCACCCTGCCAGGCATCCTCGTCGACTGCAGGTGCCAGGGCAGCTCCATCTATTTCTCTCAAGAGGCCTCCATACTCCTCAGGATACACTTGGTAGATCTTTATTGTAATAATCTGTGTAATCTGTGTCATCTGTGTGAATTTGAATCTATTTGTTTTTGTAAAGGGTGAGCATCGTGGGCATTCTTTTCCAATGTCAACGACATCTACTGCTAGGAACATGCAACGATGAACATTGTACCAACTTTCAGAGTGCAAATCAGTAATAGAAAACCATGGTTTTCTGTCACTATGCAGCCCAGATGCTTCACTGCAGCCATCTAAGGCGCGCAGGACTCGAGAGGCCGCTACTTGACTTTGCATAAAGTTTTTGCGCACAATCTCCATGCACAGGTCTCGAGTAGGAAAATCCATCACAACCTCATCTGAAAATAAGATCGGCGGATTGAAATAATTCCGATTCCAAAAACATAAAACCACCAGTGGTCATCAATGCGAGAGTAGATAAGACTAGAGTTCTGCAAGTCCGGCAAGTGCGTCCGGCATAAACGAGGCTGAGACAATGCCCAAGGCGTGGTGCTTACCTTGTCTCAGTGCGGTGCAACACACTTTCAAGTTTTGAGGCTTCGTAGGTTCTGTCAATGCGTGCGTGATTCCTAACATACCCGGCGCAAATGAAGCATGTAATGACTGGATGGCATCTATAAATATCTATAAATATCTACAACATGTATGTGGCATATATGATGCCAAGCCACCTCTGGAGATAGTGGCGCATAACCTAGGATTCAAAATGCCTGCAAAGTATCGAGGAGTTCTCCGAGGGAACGACCTTGGAATACCAAGGGACCAACTCACTACGCGGAACAACGCCGCATCATAGATTGTGTAGGCAAAGCATACTAAAACAACAACATACATGTATACAACAACCACTGCAGAAAAGAATGGATGAGGCTTTTGTCTATTCAGTCGTCCAAGGCCACTTATCCCTCATACCTAGCCCTAGTTTTTGTTTCAGGCCTCAGGCCACATGGTTACACCCGCGAGGTACCCACAGGTCTTGAATGAAGTCTGGGAGGTTTCGCGGTGCTTGGTTGAAATCAATAGCCGACATCAAACAAGCTGCTGCGCGCTCACAAAGTTGGCACATAGTCGGTCACCTGCGGAAACTTCTCCATGAAACATCCAAATGGCCCAGCAATCTATGTCTTCCACTTCTCATACTTCTCATGGACTTAGCAATTCATAAGTTGTCAAATCTTTATGGTTCAACTGGGGCAGCTGCCTGGCAGCTCCACCACAACAATCCACAACCAGACCAGGCCTTGCCGACGCGGGGCTGCCCGAAGATGCTTTTGAATGGCGACCCACTTCTCCCTCCACGAGCCTGGGGCATCGGCATCAATAAATAGGACCATTGGGACCCCAAAATGAACCCAGAGATTTGATGAGATTTGGGGGGTGTCCGTTAAAAGAGGGAATGGATTGAAGACCTTTACATTTTCATTTGCACTGCTATTTTTTACATGCAATGATATAAACATGAGTAGATACGTCAAGGAGTCAAGAATATAATATGATCACATGATCATACATGATCGATATCTCAGGTCTCTCTCTCTCCATCAATTGCCCAAAAAGTACAGGAACAGATCGAGCCCTCCGAGCTCTCCGAGCCACCTGGACTCCAGAAGTCCTGGACTTTCATGGAAGGCCCGTCCCATCGCAAAGAAGCATCCCTGCCATACCAGTCTTGCAACACAAACATCTGACCGCGGAGATGTCCAACTAGCTGAAGGTCCATACCTGGGAGAGGGAAAAAAGTTGGAATCAAATCAAAGCTAAACATCTCCCATCTCGCTTCTGACAAGCGGCTGAAGTGAAGTGGCAAGGACTTAGAAAGTCGTTTCACAAGATCTTGAATCTTCTGTGCTGAAGTGCGACTCCGCTCTTCATCTTTTATTCCTGGGTGAAAAGGTTGTAGCTGATGGTGGCGCTGATCCTTCTGGGTTCAAAATGGGGAGCATGGGACGAATCCCTCTTTTTTGATGGTCAGCCCATTACTGGTAGCATCCACACAGCTACATGCTGTCTAGGGAGTTTAGGAGCTCAGACCAGGTTTTGGCTGCCTCTGCTTGATCCATTTCGATCCATTTCCGTTTCAAGCGTCGGAGGATGAGGAACTCACTCTGATGCTCTTGCAGGAAGGCTGCACAGCTTTCCAAAGCTTTCTGCAAGTTCAAGGAACAGGCCATGGGACCATGGTACCTTGGACTGCAGAGAGAGTCGAGTCGAGAAAGGCTGAAATCTTCCTGGGAGGTTCGATTGGTGACTTCCAAGGTACAACCAGCCATCGCCTTTCACTCGCAGGTCAAAGAAGCGAACGCCTGCAGGCTTGCACTCAGCCAATTCAACGGGCACTTATTTTTGGCAGGAAAACTGCTAAACGCTAGAACTATCTATATAGCATCAAATGACCTAGAATGCATGACTATCATTATCATGCTGCTCTCAACACGACCCCGCGATTGCACATTTTTGGTGACCCCGCCTGAAGACAGCTGGGTTGGCAAGTCCCACTCCTGTGTCCGGCCGAAAGCTCCAAGGTATTCCTTAGCATTGCCAACGCCAACATCTGGACTATAGCCCCGTACTTGAAATCTTGGCCCTGTCAGAATGCAACGACTCTTCAACAAGAACAAGGCTGGCGCCTTAACATCCCAGTCAAACGCAACCTTTCTTGAAATCAAGTGTTTAGGTGTCACTCATCCACTTCAGATCAACAGAAACCAAGTGCAAACAGTCAGTGCAATAGCATTCGTTGCGCCAATGGCAAGAAAATGGGCATTCAAAGGGTTTCAGCTATTTTCATGTGGTATTTTCCCGGCTGACCAGTGTCCCAGCTCCGTGACAACTCTGTCATTTGAAAGGTCGCAGAGTCGTGGGTGCCAGGAATCGATACCTGCAGGGACTTGACTTTTGCAAGTTACGGTCCTCCGACATCCCCTGAGTGCCGAGAGAGGCACTGCAAATCATGGGGCCCCAAGTGGGTCAAATGGCACCTGGGAGATTGGAAGCTGCTCCGGCAGAGAGGCCATCCAGCTCGACAAATCCAGCTTCGCTTGCACCTTCACTGGATTTTCGGACACTAAAGGTAAATGGTTTGACCACCAAATAAGAAAATAGAAATAGAAATGGACCAGGGCCGGGTGGGTCTCTTGTAATTGTTCCGATCAACCAATTCTGGATCCGCGAGTCTTCCTGGGCTGATGAGGGTTTCTATCAACGGTGTCGGATTTCCCATCATACCAATATTATATATATATATATATTACTCCAAGGTGATGGATGCTATATATTTATATATATACATATACATATGTGTATGCAAATATAGTATACCATAATATTTGGCCATATAAATAACATTGTCCATTGCGGAACAGTCTGGCCTTCGCATGGCCAAGGAAAAAATCCGCAGCCACGCTGCAAACGCTCGCATCTTCTTGTGGCGATGGCTTTTCCGAATCATCCTGAGCTGCCATCCACCCTGGACCCAACATTCAACTCAGCTGCTGACCACAACAGCGCACCAAACAGAAAAAGGATGATGCAACCGTACAAAACATTACAAAACACCATGTCTTTGGTGGCCAAGCCACCGCAGGTTTGGATCTTTCGGCCGAACTGGTCGCTTCTTTGTGAATCCAAGCTTCACGTGGACCTGGACTGTGCTTTCATGTGCTTTCAGTGCTTGCTTACAATCTGCGACTGCCCCTGCCTTGTCTTCGCCGTCTGAGACGGCCACCAAAGCGGTGCAAGCGCTTTGGCCGCGTTTGCCTCACAACGCCATGACCATGATGCGGGAAGCACATCTCAGTGTCATCTTCACTGCACAGTCAAAACAGCGCCAACAGGACATGCCTCACCATCATAGAAGCCATAGCGCGGCATGCACCAGAATGTCCAAAGCCTCTGCGGGATGGTGTGGTGACAGTCAAGTGCAGTGCAAGAATTTGATCCAGACTCGACACATCTCGGCACCAGTTCATACAAACATGTGGCTTCATGGGTCCAGCTGTGTTCCTTCAAACATGAGTCCGCATGGACAGGCACAGTGGAAGTGGACCACTCCTTTCCCCCTTGCTGGGCATCCATGCGCCCTGCAGCATCCCCATCTGGATCTAGCAAGACGGCAGCAATTACCTCGATGAACACCAGCAGGTCCGTGAAGGCAAAGGGAAAGAACGTCCATCATGTCATATCATGTCCATCAGTTTATGCACAGGGTGCAATTGCTTTGTGTGGTGGCATGTTCAAAAGGATGACACGCACAAATCAAGAAGTGTTATCTTGGAATAGATGTGAGAAGATTAGCATGGCCGCTGTGCAGTTTGGATGATGTTCCATTGCATGGCCCCTGCGCAAGGATTGCCTCGCACCTTTTGCTTTGGCTCAAGAAATGAAAAGGGGACTGCTTCGTCCTTTGCACTTTTTCCCGGTTTTGGAAGCTCACTTTCAAATCTTTCAAGGTTCAGCTCTGGGAACCCAGGACCAAGACAGACTTGTTCCAAAGCAAGGGCAAAAAAAAGGAAGAAAATCCCCACGCGGTCACCCTTTGACAGCTCAGTTGCGCCGCTCTCAACAACCTGGGCAAACTTTTCCATCGCCAGCTCTTCCTCGGCACAGGCCCTTATGGATCGTGGCGACTCCTGATGATCCTGGACCTATGGGAGGTGTTGGTTGCTCTGGACGCCTATTGACCAATGAGGAATCATAGGAATCCATAAGAAACCATGTTCAACGGCTTCATCCAACTTTGAGCTCCGGCGTTTGATCGTTTGATGCGTTTGGGCACCTCCAAAATGTCACAGGCAGAGAGCTGCAGGAGCCGCCAGCCGCTTTGCTCAGCTCCATCGGCTCCATCTTTGAGCATCTCTGAGGCCACAGAGGCAGAAGCCACACTCCCAGCACTGGCATCCACACACGGTGGAAACATGGCGCTGCAAGACTGGATGCCCCCCAAAGGATGGTTACTGTTACAGTAACATCATGATGATGACTGTTATCGTATTTATATATTTATATATTATGATCATTAACATGCACTAACTACTGTAATATACTAATATACTATACATGTTATCAAGTTGTTCCAATCAGCCAAGACAAGTCTTGGCTTTGGCTTTGGCCCAGTGAGGTCACAGTCTAGGGCTACATCCTGAGGTCCGTGTCACGTTGCATTGAATCTGTTGAAGGATTATCCTGAGAAACGACGCTTGCAGAAACCACATGCTTCAACCGGGCTGGACTTGGTGTGTTTGATGATGGATCATACAGATAATTTTGCATGCTTTTACATCATCCATGATTTCTGATCAGCCACTTGTCTGCGAGACAGCCATCTCTTTTAATAGCACCAAGCTGATGCTCACAAGACACAAATTGAGACAATCTTTGTGGGTGCCAAGGTTGTTCCCAACACCCCACTTACAAGATTTTACAAGAAGAAAACTTGGCAAATAAAGATGTAAAATGACCCATGTTCCCGGAACGCTCCTTCCTTGTAACTTGAATTTACCGAATGATTGGAGCAACTCTGCACGCTGTGCTGTGATAATCTCATGTCTCAAGCACATGGATGTGGTGATTTGCTTCAAATGTTTGGGACAACTTGCAGGTGCATCTAGAAATATCTAGAACCTGGCTAGCCAAAGCTGAAAACTGACCCCAAGCCGCCCAAGCCCAAAGCCCAAACATCAGCGGATGTCTCGTCAGCGCAGCTCTCCACTGAGTCCACTGAGTACCAGGCAATGACCAAACACTTCCCTTCGTCCACCACATACTGCCCCAGTTTCACCTCAAAATTTGTTGGGCCTCGGCAAAGTGGAACCATGTGGGACCATATAGTTACACAGTTTCACACATCGAGGCATGTTCAAGTGCAAAATGCCGGCATTCCAAGAAATCCAAACGACGCCTCTTGGGCTGAAGAAATCCTGAATCTGGAAAGCCAAGACACAGGAGTTGTAGTTGTTGGTGGTTTTGACATGACGAACAGCATCAAGGCATAGAACAACCACATGCGCCTCAAGGATTCTCTGGATCTGGCAATAGCCAAAAACCTTGAGTTGACTTGCAATATCCTAAAATCTCCACTTGGCACTGCTTCAGCCATCGACACGGCGAATGGCTTTCTTCGTGCCCATTCCGGGCTCAATAAACCTCGATGTCGGACCGAGGCAAAAGGCGGAGAAGGCCGAGTTTGACTATGACTATCATGATTCTGATGCTGTAACTTTGGTTTGAGTCAGTTTGAATGCCCTGTTTTGCCATATGGTACTCTTGGGCACCAAACTCTGGGGAGCGAATGCCGGGATAACTGAAGTTCTTGTGGAGTCCACACCTTGGGAGTGGCAGCAGAGAAGGTGTCCTGGGAAGCTCAGCCGGGAGTCATGGAGCGGTTCATCACATGGGAACACATTGGGCTGCCAGGCGTGTCAATGAGCTTGATAGGCTGCTCTTTGAAGCACCTGCTCAGCTTTCAGCAGACAACTTGGTGTTTTTAAGCCCACAAGATGACAAGCTCGGGTACGGGTAAAAGGGGCGATCTCGATCTATGTAATGTATTTCTGTGTGTGTGTGTATGTGTCGGTGCATCCATCCATCCATCCATCCATCCATCCATCTAACTCTCTCTCTCTCTCTCTCCCTAGGTGTGTGCGTGTGTGGCTCTGTGTGCGTGTGAGGTTTACCGCATGCCTCCTTATTGAGACTGCTGACTGCTCCATTGTCCATCAGAACATATCAGAACAATAGATAGAATACGCCTGTCTTGATGGTGCATCATGGTATCGGATGGTGGCTTCATGTTCAAGCTGTCTTCCACAAATTCACAAGAAGTGAGGTGCCCGATTGTGTCTTGACCAAGACATACCAAGACTAATGAAACTGGCTGAAGAATATTGAACACATGATAAAAAATGTGTTTATTATGCGTGCTGAGATCATAGGAGACTCATGGATCGGAACCCTGAGAACGCCACCAATCGGTGACAATGGAGTCCATCGTTGTACCATCGGTCTCATCCACCTGGCTGTGTAGGCTCACAATCTGGAGTTCGGCCAAACCCAGGAGTCAGATTTAACAAAAAAGCCAAGGATACGATGCATCTTTCCTCCTGGAGCAGTGCATTGATGATACTTGACCTGGAAACTTGCACCAGAAAACTCAAGCAGAACCACTTTCGCTAGAAGCTTCTCAAACCAAACCCATGTCCGAAACTCCGTCAGCAATTCAACGTATCTAATATATTCTAATATATTCTAATAATATCTAATTCTGCCAAGACACCGTAGATATCCGTAGGTCGACTTGTTTCGCCTGGATTTTTTTGGGTTTCTGGGCATCCCCACTTTCCAGAACTTGGCCGTCCAACCAGGGCAATCTTCATGGCATTCTCCATCTCCTCGGCCCGGCGGTGCCTTGGTTTTGCATGGGACAGGTTCAGTGATTCGATGAGAAAACTTCTGTAGAAAACGATGTAGACGGCCTTTTTTTTAAAGGCTTACAATCTATATAGCTATCTATAGCTTACATTGGCTTACAATTTATATCAATTTATATACTCCAAGAATCTCCAAGAATTGTCTTCCGAGGCTTTCACCGAAGCACGTAGTCCCTCGCCTTGCAGAAACTGCCATGACAGGCCATGACTATCCATGGCTTAGATGTGTTGCCCCGGTTCTTTCCAATGGGGTCATCGGAAATCTCTTCCTCGCACCTTGATCTATATATTCTGTTCTGATCCCCCTTGGAAGTCGGGCGACCCCTGCTTGGATAGCAGTGGGGACCGGTTCTGTCCATGGCGGGACACCTGTGCTGGAGGCGCACCTCTTTCGTTGGAAGAGCACGCTGAGGAGCCTCAGGACCCAGCTTCGAGCAGTGGCTCAAGCAATGGCTCTCTCCAGCTCTCTCCTTTTAACGTTCAAGAATTACAACTAGACTGCTAGACTGGACATGAAACGCCTTTATAGGATTTACAGAAATGCATAGACATGTATGTGTGTGTGTGTGCAGCGCTGCCCTCTCACATGAGGGAGGAACATTCAGCCACCACTTCCCAGGGTGCTCGTGCATCACCGCAGCCTTGGCAGCACCGATCGTGGCAGATTGCCTTTCAAAGGACACTGTCCACATCCAAATGGCCAAGTGAATGTATGCCTTTATGGCTGCCATATACGTCGGAAAGCCACTGACTGGCAAAAATGGAGAAATGATGAGAAATGACGATGATTGACGATGGCTGTTGGCACCATCTCTTGTCAATATCTTGTCATCATTCACTCAAAGCCTTGAGCTGTGCTTTCTCCACTCCACTCTGCGTGAGAGTCAATAAGACAAATTGAAATACAGCGACTCTGAGCCGCCAGCTTTTAATCCTGGGTCAAGATCTCCCAGTGGATCAGCGGGGTGGTGTGCCAAGTACCTGAAGAGAAGTGTAAGGCCTGAAAAGCATAGAAACATATTGAAACACTGGGTCCATTGGGTCCACTGCGTCGTCCTGGAAGTTGGTCTGTTCATATCCGTTCCATGCTGCCCTGCCTCAGAGAGGTCCTCTGTGCTTCCGACATCTCGAGGGACAACCAAGGAAGCGTCGGCCCTCCGAGCGGTGCGACTACGTTGCTCTGGATGAAGTGGCGCGGGCACATCTTTTACCCGGTCTCCGAAAAACAGCTTGCTCGAACCTGAAGGTTGCTCATCTGCTTCTTCATCTTCATCCACCTCATCCTGCACATGCGTGTTGGTGTGTGTGTGTGCGTTTGATCTGCCCTTTTCAAACCTACTAAGTATGAAAAGCATGTTAATCTGCAAAAAATAGGAAAGTTGGAAACCTGGAAATATGAAGTCAATATAAACATCCTGGAAACACTTTTATCTCTTGTTGGGGTTGTTGTACATGACTCCAGGGCCAGCAAAATCCTTCCAAAGTTTTGCTAGGACAAGTTTTCCCCCAATGGCCCTTCCCACTTTCCAAGCCATTCTGGCATCCCTTTTCTCCAACCCCTGGCTACCCATTCCCCCTGGAAGGGTCCTCCTCTCCTGGCTCTTCCTCCTGCAGGGGAAGCACCACTTCAATCTGAATCACCATGGAAAGCTGGTGAATTTGAACGACGCAAACTGTGGTATATTTTGATGCATCCTAAATTGTCAGAGCAGACATTGCCGATGGTCCATGGTGTTGGACCCTCACCCACTGGCACCTCGTCCTCTAAGAGCATGGGATCACCCGTGTCCATGAATGCAGTCCCAGGATTGATCTCCTATGCAAATGAGGGAAGCATCGCCAACTCTGGTGGGCGTCAGTTTTTGATGCCGCGGTGGTTAAGGGAATGCGCGTGAAAGCTTTGCCGCCCAGCCAACCCAATGTTTTGGCTTCCAAGCACTATGAGCTTCCTCTTCTTTTTGCTGAAGATGTCCAACTTCTAAGAACAGCCGGTCATACAACTCCTCCTCACAGAAAAGGCATCATTGCCGCAAGCAGGCCACTACTGAACTTTGATTCCCGAAGCCCTCTTCGAACAAAGGCATCTGGGCACCAAACAGTGCCCTGGTTCTGCTTTGCAGACATTATCACCTCAACAAGTTCACTACACTACTGAACTGGCACTGCACATTGTGACCAAGTTGGGTTTGACTGTGCATGGCAGCTTCTTGCATCGATGCAACAGAAAATGCAAGGGCACAATGCAGGGACTAAGAACCGGACTGGATCTCCCACGCCCAATTCATAGCAGTCATTTAAGTATGGTCCAATGAAGGCGTTCTCCGCCTTGTTCGCAATGAGAATGATCCTTGGCTTGTTTGGGAGCAAGGGCCTCCACGAATCCATATGCCACACTGGGTGTTACGGCGTTGAGGTTCAAACGGCACCTCTTTGGGTGTGTTGGTCTTGAACAATTCCCGGTACTTGTCAGCCTTAGCTGTCAATGTAACTTGACAGGAATCTGGCTGTCAATGCCCGGTGAGATTCCTGGACTTCTTCAAATATTGCGTCATGAGTTACAACGCAAGTGAATTCCACTGATGTATCAATCAGTTGTGAGAAACTTGCACATCTAGGAACCCCTATATATTCACCGTATCAATGTAGCAACTAAAATTACTAAAAAAAACCCTCAGCCAAAGGCATTGCCAGCACCCTCTCGCAGCATCTGCGCGATATGCACATCTGTCGGGGTGACCTGCCATCAAAAGGAGTGTTTTGCAAAACAGCATGCGCGAAGTACATCCAAAGTATGGTTTGTTCATAGACCTGTTTTGCAAGGTCCCTGGATGTCCCTGGAATGAAATGAGTTTGGCAAAGTGACTAGACCTACCGCACCCAGCTCAAGGGAGCAAAAACTAATCAAGATGTGTAGCAGCAAATAGCTGTTTGCCTGCATTTTTTGACAAGAGACCTTGAAAGATTCAAATCACGCAAGCTTCTAAGTAGCAACTTGACCAAATGGGATGAAGTGGATGCCAAGCAAAAGGATGCAAAAGGTTCAAGGCCCGTGGCAGGCACACTCCTTCCTGCGCATCAATAACAAAGAGAATTGCCTGCGCCTGGCGCGAAGTGAAAGCACAGCACATGGGAATCATGCCATCACCCTGCTAAATAGCAAAATCATAAAATCATGCAAAATCGGACAAAGATTGGTGGCCACAATGGAAATGCGAATGCCTCGGCAATGGCTTTCCAAACTTGCTCTTGCATACTTTGCCTTCGGGCATCGCGCTGGCAATGATGAAACGGACCACCATGACACCCAGACACAAGTGGAGAGGGGGAGAGATGACTGAGCAGAAGGCTTGCGTGAAGCATTCAACTACTTGCCAACTAGTCGCTCCAAAATGCTCCAAAACGAACATTTGTCACAAGAATGCAATGCAACATAATGCAACCAAGCCACAGTAGGGTGCTTTTCAATGTCTCGTTGGGCGTCTCCAACCCCCCAGTATCAATAACTCGCAGCAGCATCCTCAAGCACGGTCCATTTTAAATGGCTCAGCAAGTTTGGTCAAATGACGCAGATGATCTGGCATTGCAATCATCCACACAAGCGCCACACTGGGGCTCCGAGCCCACCAAAAACAGCCAGCGCATCCTTTCGGTCGCGGGTGGTTCCTGCAGGCTCGTGTCTTAGGGTTAACATTTCGATGCACTTCGCCACCCTCCCGCTTTCTGTTGCAAGGAGCAGGATTGCTACATCAGTCCTGCTCGGTTGCTAACAATTGCCTTGTGGTCAACTGGATTCTTCTTTTTCTGCTTGCGCGTACCTCAAGGTCAGCTTTCAACAAAAATATGCAAATCCCAACGGTGTCGCTTAAGCGGTCCAAGCAAAGCACAACACACAAAGAAAAGCCAAAGAAAACCCAAAGAAAAACCATGCAATAGCCTTGTACTTTGCATACATGTGTGGGTAAACCAAATAAACGCATTATGTTGCCACTGCCTGGCGCTCACAACTGGGGCTCCTACCAGACTGCAAGCGATTGAAGAGGGTGGACTTCCCCACATTGGGTCTTCCAATAATCGCCACCGGTATCGGCTCCAAGTCCTCAGGGACCTCCCTTTTGAAGCGATATGCTGGCAAGCGCATGGCAAAGCATCTGGTCTGCTCCTGCCTGCACAGCTGAGACAGGGTTCGTTGGTGTCATTGGTCTCACCCTGAGTCGACTGTTCAAACTCCTCCCTTTCTGATCCCAACTGCGGCCGCATCTTTTTTGCACCGGTGCTGCCCAAAGCACATCCTTCAACCCAGCTGGATCAGCTGGACCAGCTGCTCACCTCCAAACAGTTGGAACGCGGTGAGCCGGTATGGCACAACAATGGAACAGAAAATGGAAGTAACCTGTTGTTGGAAATTAGCACCCAGCAAAATCAGCAAAACAAACACAGTGTCTTTAAGCCCGGATTGTTGGAAAAGAGCTAAGTCTTACAATGTGTTACATAGTTCTGCTACACAACCCTCTTGAACGACTTCAAATCTTTCGCAGAGTTCACACTGTGACTGGATGTGTGCCTCGCCTCATCCGGCATGTCATCTAGCTGGGAAATCTGGAGACGGCCCCAACCTTGAGGAGTCCAAGCAGAACTTGGGGTACACGCTGGGGCTTGAACTTTTGCACGGGCTTTCTTCTGAATCATGGAATGGCCGTGCCAGGAGTCAAAGCAATCAGCACAACAAGCATCTGTAAGTTGACCGTCTTTTTTCCCGAAACGCTTCATCTAGTCTCGATTGCGTCATAGTGAATGCGACCTCCATAAAGGAGTCGTATTCGGTTTGCCGCCCGGCTATCCCCGAAGGAGGCAATTCTGACAAAATGGTCAGGTCTTCGTTCGAAGATCTCAATAAACGCATGGCGCAGTTTTGCGCACAGCGCGATTTCCATTGCGCCACCCCATCGAGACCCCGCTCTCATGGAGCGCGCATAAGATGCAGGATCCTCGCCAGAATCCCATAGCACCCAGTCGGACACTGGATTTCCTTGCACGGCACAGCTAAAAGCAGGATCTTTAGGTGCTGCAATATGTTCGACACACCTTTCTAGCATCATTACGCACAGCTAAACGTCATCACACACCAACCCCGCCTGCCACTTCTTCGGAAGGATGTGCTGCAATGTAGTCAGCAATCTCTGCCCTCAAAGCTGATGCTCCTGAACCTTCAGGGGAGGACTAAGCCACAAAGCCAAAGAAACCATGGGCCGGAAACGCATTTTACTTTACTGAATCCAGCGCATTTCTGCCTGCCAATGCTGTGATGAACATGATCACCCTAATAACATCTAATAACTGATAACTGAAAGATTTGGAAAGGTGGATCAGCTGTAGGCGGCTGACCTTTCAAGCCATGATTCATGGAATGGAACAAGCACGAGCCATCTCCCGGCTGTGGCAGAACGCGGCAAGATGCAGAACTCAGTTTCACCTCCTCAATCTTTTCTGAACCTGTCCTTGGCAAAGAAAAAGGGAAACTGCTGTGAGGCTCGTTGCATTGTTTTTTCAATAGGCGTTTTTGTCTCTTTGACTGATGGATTTGATTTTCTGTGAAAATCCCGTCCCCATACTCACAATTCCTTTGTCTCCGGAACCGCAAACCATCACCTACCTAACCCACTGGCCAGCTATTGAATAAAATCAAACAGTGGAGAAAACACCGATCAACCATTGGATAAGTCATTGGCAAGAGCAATCAAAATAAAGAGCAAGCGTCTTCTGCGTCTTCTGGTAGTTTTCATATGCATCCTTGTGATCATCTCGAGGCTTTTTGAAATGGGGACAATCATCTGTAGCATGTGGTCCATCACATTTGTCACATGGCCCTTTAGGCTTAGCCTCTGGGGTAGGTGACCTGGTCACAGGTGCCAAGGCTGCCAACAAAGCACGCTGCGGTTCTTGAACTGTTTCTCTGGGCGGTAGGCCGGTGGATTGCTCCAAGCCTGGGTTGAACGGTTGAGTCAGTCAGGGCAAAGGATGCTTTACGATGCTTTACAAGAGGGCAGGCATCATCAAAGGGAGGGAGATTGAAGCAGAAACAGAGACCCAGAAGGAGACAAGGATGATGGAGGCAGAGACAAATCTACAACAAGTTGGCCCAAGAAGCTCTTTTCGGCAACTTCACGAGCTGCTCTTTTCTCAGCCTCTTGTTTGCGTTCTTTGTCTCGGGCTTTCGCTAGCCTCTCTTTTTCCTGTTCGTCCCGCCGTTCCTTCTCCAAACGCTCCTTCTCCAACCGTTCCTTCTCCAAGCGTTCCTTCTCCAACCGTTCCTTCTCCGATCTTTCCTTCTCAAGCCGTGCCTTTTCCAAACGTTCGTTGTCAAAACGCTCCCGTTCTTTGCGTTCCTTGTCTAAACGGTCACCGTTTGGAAGATCGCTCTTTGCCTCATCCTCCAAGCCGAATGTCACCGTGTACTTTGCCATCTTTTGTGCAGCAGCCAGGGCCTTGGAAACTTCTTCAGCTGCCAAGCGCTGACCGTTCACAGCAATGATGCGCCATCCGCGGTGGATTTGACTTAGAGAGCTGCTGGTGACAATATTGCCCAGCTTTCCACCCACCTGGGAAACATTAGGAAAACAGATGAAAACAGCTCTAAGAATACGCCGACACCTCTTGAATATTGAATTCAGCCATGTTGACACAGCTGGATCAACAAATCCCAAGAATTCAGCCCTGCCTTGAAAAGGGGTTGTGAAAGGCCACGCAGCTCCACCTCAACATCCTTGTCAGCAATCCGTGCCAAGGATGGTGTTAATACTGAGCTGGCACGGCTACTGCGGTTCTCCAAAGCAATGGTCTGGCCTGGCATGGTGAGCATAAAAAGATGATTCTGAAGATTTCAATGCCATGATAGTGTGCAGAAAGGGGATGACATATGATTATGATTGATCGGATTTAAAGTTATGAACAATTATGACATTATAATGAACATAATGAACGTTGTTTCTATGATATACAGTACTGCACCTGTTCTTGGAACCTTCTCCGTTGCAAACACCTGACATACCAGAGATCGCAAATCGGGAACACCGGCCTACCAAGCCAATGCGGCTAGAAGGACCAACCGCACCCTCTCCCTTCTGCGCCATGGAAGTTTGATGGGCAGGCAATGCTTCTGCCCATGGCGTGACCACAGGCGGATGCAGCTTCAAAAGGGCCGGGGATGTTCAAGCTCTTTGAGGCCCATCTCACTCTACAGGGAAATCATGAACACGGTTAGCTAAGATTCACGTTGATTAATTATAGGTGCTGGAGGGCTGCATGTGAAATCTCGCTAGACATGCTAGATCCTGTTCACACATTTGCTCAAATTCAGCAGGACACACGCGCAATATGCGTTTTGCTTGCTTTCCTTTTGAAACTGAAGCGGCTGCATCAACATACACCATGCAGTCCAGTCGTCACATTCGCCGAAAGGGCCGGTGCACTTGCGTTTAAACAGTGACACTGCGCTAAGCACTTCACCAGTTGTTTGGGGGACCAACTCCTGCAGGATATCCAGGTGGTGGCCCCTGCGCAGGTGGTGGCCCACCCACTAAACATGGGAAGACGGGCTGAAGTGGCGCCTTCTCTGGAGGCGGAGCAGATGCCTTGGAAAAGTGTCTAGGATCGTCCTCCATAGGAACAGCTTGGTGGGGGGGCGGTGGAACACCCGGCGGAGGACCTTGTGGGGGAGGACCATGTGGTGGAGGACCATGTGGTGGAGGACCCAATGGATGGTTCTGGGGTGGATGCCCCTGAGGTGCAGAGTTTGGAGGCGGAGGTCCGTGTGGTGGAGGCCCTTGTGGTGGAGCTTGTGGTGGCAGTTGAGGACGGGGAGGAGGTGCCTGTGGAGGAAGGTGCATGTGATGAGGATGATGTGGCGGGTGGGGTGGAACATGTCCTGGAGGCGGTCCGGGTGGTGGAGGGCCTGCCGCATATGGAGGCCGGGAAGCAGCATATGCAGCCCACGCATCATGGGGTGGGTAGTAGCCTGGGTAGGACGGGTAGCTTGGATAGCCGGGTGGAGGTCCTGGTGCTGGACCTCGTGGAGGTGGATGGCCTGGCGCATGCGGTGGTGGGTGGCCTGGCATGTGAGGATTCGGATAAGCATAGCCAGGGGGTGGAGCACCGTAGGCAGGAGCCGCATCACTTGGTGGCTTCCATGGCACATTGGCTTGGCTCTGACCCTGGTCCCCTTCGGGTTTCCAGCCATGTCCTGGTGACAATGGAGCTGACTCACCGTTCTCGCTGTTTTTGTCAGCTCTCTCCTGCTCTGGGCTTTCTCTGGCTCTTTTTTTCTTGTCTTTTTCTGCTCTGTCCTTTTCATCCTTTTTGGAGTGTCTTTTCTTTTTGTCTTTCTTTTTGGCTCGTGAGCGCGAACGAGAGCCATCCGAATCAGACGATCGGGAGCGTTTCTGAGGCTTTCTCCGGTCAAGCTCTTCAGAATATGAGGACTCCAACATCTTGAGGTGCCCAATACACCGGCTGAAGAGGGACACGTCCTTATTTCCAGGATCCTTAAACTCTGCCAAATCTCGGATGAATTTCTCGTTTTCAGCTGTCCTTGGCACACGAAGGACAAAGAAAATGATATATAGTATCAGCCTAAACTGAACCGTCTGCGGTCTCTCTCTCTCTCTCTCTACAGAATAGCCACAAGCAGCGACAATGTTTGGTGCACTGTCTTCTCAGCACAACATTTGACAAAAGGAAAAGCTCACGCCGGCACACGTTCTTCCATTCGCGTTCCCAAACACTTCCGAGCCAACCTCCTCCACCCGGATAAACTTTCTGCAAAGGTTCTTCTCCAAAACCACAACGCCACCCTCACTGCCTGGCAATTCGCCATCGAAGGCCAGGCGAAACTCCAAGTTCTCGCCCAACTTGTCCTTCAATTTGCGTATGCGTCCTGCAAGGCGCTCGCTGCTCAAGCATTTAGCCAACTTGGCTGAGCAAAGCACGCTACTATGAGCAGCCGGCCATTTGATCGAATCATAGCTCCCGGCAAAGCCCCATCAAATATATCTACTGCGTCTGCAATGTGATCCGGGAACGGACTATGTTCAACTCACTACCAGCAGATGCAGTGTGATTACGGTGGGATGCCTCTGATGTGGCCCCATCCTCTTGAGGGTTCCATTCCTCATCCCTCATCCCTCAATGATCACAATGATCCCAGGTCCCACCATGAATTTCCTGGTCCGAACCCTTGTGAGGTTCTGGTTCGGTGCAGGCCTTGATTATGTTTGAGCAGTGTATTTCTATATAGAGTCATTGCTGGAGGGATCTGCCGAGGGCCATAGAAAATCACAGAAATTTGATGCTGCGAGGCCGGCAGCCCAAATTTTCACCCCGTCCTCGGGCCGCCAGGACTGCATCCACGCGCTCAGCTACTACACCGTCCAAACGCTGCAGCTGCTGAGTCAAAGCTTTGAATTGAGCTCCGCCCTCCAGAGACTCATCCACTACCTGGAAACATTTGTCTTGGCCGGCGCCGTGAGTGAGGAAGGTGAGGGGGTCAAACTGACTATAATGCCATAATGGCAATCCCCTAGAAAAGAATGGTGCCTGCAAACGAGCTCAGCTCTCATTTGAATGTTGAGAAATGCAACCTCAGCCGTCCACAAATGTGCAGTCAGGGTGCAAAATCGGACTCGTTGACATGCAAACGCTTGCATTCCTTTCGCACCTTTGCGCGCAAGTCCTTCATGAAAGCGCCGTGGCAACAACCCGCAATTACAGTAGACATCAGTAGACTTGAATTGAGTGGAAGGGTTCATTTCCTAATATTTCTTACAGAGCATCCAGTTCCAGTGTCCAGTTCAGTTGCTGCATACATGCGCTCGTGCTCCAGCCCATATCTACCCGACCAGAATTCACATGAGCGGACAGGTACCCAGAAAACAATGACAAAAGATGACAAAAGATCGGAACAAGGAGACAAAATGAGACAAACCATACAGTAGAACATCAATCCCATTGCTGCAAGGAAGCATTGTCTGTCACTGAGAATGTTCGACCAGAAATCTACCCTCTCTGTGTCTCTCTTTTTCTTGCTATCTCTCTCTCTCTCTTTCTTTGCACTCATCATTGTAAAAAGGCTCCGTCTGCAGAAAATAACATTTCAGAGGCAGACCTGGCAATTACCTACTTTATTTAGGGTGAAGCCACCCATCAATCAATGTTTGTCTTAATCTATATATATATGTGTGTGCATATATTATATATATATATATGTATGCACAAATTAGGGTCGTCCCCTATCGGAAATGAAGGTTTTGCACAGCCCTCGGCAAGATTCAGCAAGGCCAAGGCGAAGCAAGACAAATTAGTATTACAACATATATATATATATGTCCAATAATCATGACGGTTACTCATATAACTCACATATATATATAATATTATATATATATATAGATTGTAGTAGATATAGATAATAATATAATTCATATATTGATCCTTGCCTCCTGGCCATTCCTTGCCTAGCCGCTACAGTGATTCTAATGGGTACCTGCCTCCTGCTGCCTCCTGCTGCCTGCCTCTCAACCAGTCCTTGACTTCCTCGCCCTGACGGGCTCGGAGCTTTGTGAGACGCTCCATTTCCGTCTTCAAAGCGCTTCGCTGCGCCGCAATGGATTCCTTTTCCTGCAGGTTACATCAGGATATCGCATGGCTCTGGCATAACTATGGGATAAGTATGCCATAGCTATGGCCCCGGGGCTGGTGAAGCTGCGTTCTTTCAGGGACCTGGGAATGACCAGTGCCGCGGTTTTGCTTGGCCAGGTTGCCCCATGAACCAGTAGCAAGGGTGCCAGATTCAATGGTTTGCGTCAAGTGATGTCCAGTGGGGTTCACTCTGAACAGGGCGTGTCAGGCAAGCCCAACAAACGGCAACTGTCCATATTGGCTTTATAATCTTTATATTTCCGTTGACTTTAACGGACAGCCTTTGGAACATGCAAGGAGCGCGCGCCTGTTTCACAGGAGGAGTTTCCCCTACCTCCTGCGCCAACTTTCCGGTCTCATCCAGGGCCTCACATCCAATGGCTCGGAGATACAACATGATACAACTGTACAGCAGCATTGCCATGGACCATGGCTACCATGGCTAGCATCTAACAGTGTCCCCTGCGCCTTGTCCAGCTTCTCCCGAGATTTCTGCAACCAATTCTTCTCATTCTCTAGGATGGGACCTTCAAAGTTGGAGGTGAAGAGTCAAAACACTCCTGTAGGATCATGGGAGGCATTCTTCCCGTAAATATTTGGTGCACATGCACATTCGATCACATTCGTAGGAGGGAACAGGATCACTTGCTCTGTACTCAGGGGAAGTGTGCTTCGTGGTTGGGTTCATGCCCAATCGTCTCAGCCACCAGGCCTAGCTTTGATCGCAGGTTGTTCGCACGAGTTTGGGCATCCTCTGCAGAGAGCTCAGGACTACACCAGAGCTTGGAGAGCTCAGTCAACAGCAATGCCACTTCTTTGGAAACGGCACCTTGGCGGCGGCGAGTGGCAAAGGAATCATATGTATGTACCATTACACACAAGTATCTTCCATAAGCCTCAGGCCAGTTTGTCAGAAAACAAATTTACAGGTCTCAAGTCGCACAGAATTTGGTTCTTCAGTACCATTGCCAGTGACTTCTCGAGGACATGCAAACACGCCCCGCCCAAAAATTCAGAGCTACCTTTGAGCTACCAAGTTGACACTAAATGACACTAACTCAACCTCCCCACTGCCAAAATCTGACCAGGTACCAAGAGCATCGGCATGGACGCCAGGCATATCATGCCATTGGTTTTTGCTGGCACCATAAGCATCTCCAGAGGAGCGCTTCGACATGGCCCCGCTCCATACGCGTAGACTCAAAGAGGTGACAAGTTAGAAAAAAAATCAACTGAAAGCGAAAGGTTGGACTTGTCGTCATCGGGTCGGGCACAAACAGATTCTGAAACCCTTACACTGTGTTTTCGCAAAGGCAGCTAAGTAGAATGTTCATTGCATGTAGGGTTGTGAGCCCATCAACAATCGCAAAACCTTTGGTGGTAAAAACGACCGGCTTGTCAAATAACTTTGGATCTGCAACTTGATGTGACTTTCTCGGCACTTGGATGTACTTGGTACGTATATAATTGCATATATACTGCATATATTCCGATTGTTCCAGCGCAAGATGGACAAGAGCAGTTGCTTCTTTGGGCATTGCATTTTGTATTGAGGTGCGCTTGCGATCAGAGGCATTGGTGCTAGCACATCATAGTGACAAATCTCACCCCCTAGGAGTGGAAAAGGCTTCGGACACCCCAGAAATGGGAATTTATTTGACAATTCTTGACATGCAATTGAATTGAGAACCTTCCCTCACAAACATTCGGTTCTGATCACTGTCACATCAAGCAACGTACCTCGGCATTTTAGAAACGAATGCAATCCTTTCCACAACCTCACTATTTCAATTGTAGCACGCCCCACAGTCGAGCATCACACATACTTAGAAATTGTAAAATCAAAATGACTCATGGTTTTCCTTGCGGGGTGTAATTTGGGACTTTGAATTTGGGTCTATCAAGTTTGGGCCTTGGAGCGTGGGAATGCTTTCCAGCAAGCCTGTTGTGACGCGGAAACTGGCAAAACTCTATGATGACATGAGAAAAGAAGGACATAAGTCTAATGATTCTAATGGGTTTTATGTTGTTTGTTGGCTTTGGCTGTGAGTTCTGGCAGTGATAAAAATGTGCACATACAATATCTTAAAACATTGCGGATGGCATGTATTTTTTGCTTCTAGTTATGAGAAAAAAAGAGCGTTGCTTCACGTCATGGCAATGATTTTCCAATATGTGTTGTTGATGGAACAACTTTACGTTCTACTGTGCACTCTTCGTTTCCATCTCACTCTCTCACTCTCTCTCTCTCTATCTGCCAATCTATACATAACATAAATTATAATACATATATCTATATATATATGTATATATAGACACACATGATTTGCAAAATGATTATCGGTATTATTATTAATACTAGTAAGTAGTAGTAAGTAGCAGTAAGTGGTAGTAAGTAGTAGTAAGTAGTAGTAAGTAGTAGTAGGTAGTAGTAGTAGGCAGTAAGTAGTAGTAAGTAGTAGTAAGTAGTAGTAAGTAGTAGTAAGTAGTAGTAAGTAGTAGTAAGTAGTAAGTAGCAAGTAGCAAGCAGGAAGTAGCAAGTAGCAAATAGTGCAAGCAGTGAAAGTAGTGCAAGTAGTGCAAGTAGTGCAAGTAGTGCGAGTAGTGCGAGTAGTGCGAGTAGTGCAAGTAGTGCAAGTAGTGCAAGTAGTGCAAGTAGTGCAAGTAGTGCAAGTAGTGCAAGTAGTGCAAGTAGTGCAAGTAGTGCAAGTAGAGCAAGTAGAGCAAGTAGAGCAAGTAGAGCAAGTAGAAAAAAGTAGAGCAAGTAGTAGAGCAAGTAGCAAGTAGCTAGTAGCTATTAGCTAGAAAGTAGTAGTAGTAGTAGTAGTAGTAGTAATAGTAGTAGTAGTAGTAGTACTAGTCGTAGTCGTAGTCGTAGCAGTCAGTAGTAGTAGTAGTAGTCGTAGTAGCAGTAGTAGTAGTAGTAGTCGTAGTAGTAGTATTAGTAGTAGTAGTAGCAGTAGTAGCAGTAGTAGTAGTAGCAGTAGTAGCAGTAGTAGCAGTAGTAGTAGTAGTAGTAGTGGTAGCAGTAATAGTAATGGTAGTGGTAGTGGTAATGGTAGTGGAAGAAGAAGTAGTAGTAGTAGTAGTAATAGTAGTAGTAGTAGTAGCAGTAGTAGTAGTAGCAGTAGTAGCAGTAGTAGCAGTAGTAGTAGTAGTAGTGGTAGCAGTAATAGTAATGGTAGTGGTAGTGGTAATGGTAGTGGAAGAAGTAGTAGTAGTAGTAATAGTAGTAATAGTAGTAGTAGTAGTCTAGTAGTAGTAGTAGTAGTAGTACTAGTAGTAGTAGTAGTAGTAGTAGCAGTAGCAGCAGTAGCAGCAGTAGCAGCAGTAGCAGCAGTAGCAGCAGTAGCAGCAGTAGCAGTAGTAGCAGTAGCAGTAGCAGTAGCAGTAGCAGTGGCAGTGGCAGTGGCAGTGGCAGTGGCAGTGGTAGTGGTAGTGGTAGTGGTAGTAGTAGTAGTAGTAGTGGTAGTGGTAGTGGTAGTGGTAGTGGTAGTGGTAATCGTAGTGGAAGCAGTAGTAGTAGTAGTAGTAGGAGTAAAAGGAGTAGGGGTAGGAGTAGGAGTAGGAGTAGGAGTAGTAGAGCAGCAGCAGCAGCAGCAGGAGGAGGAGGAGTAGTAGTAGTAGTGGTGGTCGTTGTTGTTGTAGTTGTTGTAGTTGTAGTAGTTGTAGTAGTTGTAGGAGTAGAAGCAGCAGTAGTAGTAGCAGTAGTAGAAGCAGTAGTAGCAGTAGTAGCAGTAGCAGTAGCAGTAGCAGTAGCAGTGGCAGTAGTTCTAGCATGCATACATGCATTACATACACACCATACATACCATACATACCATACATACCATACATATCATACATACCATACATACAATACATACCATACATACCCTACATACCATACATTCCTACTTGCATACATGCATACATACATACATGCATACATGCATACAGTACATGCATTACATACATTCCATACATTACATTGCATGCATTACATTACATACATTCCAAACATTACATTGCATGCATTACATTACATTACATTACATACATTACATTACATGCATTACATTACATACATTACATTACATGCATTACATTGCATACATTACAATACATACACTACATACATAACATAACATACATACATACATACATGCATACATACATACATACATTCATACATTCATACATACATACATACATTCATACATTCATACATACATACATAACTTAACATAATTACATACATACATACATACATACGTACATACATACATACATACGTTGCATTGTGTGTGTGGTGTGCGTATGTATGTATGGAATTATCGATGCGTGATGTATGAATGTATTTGCTTCTGAATTTAGATCCGGTAGTCCTTTTAGGGGCGAACAGGAAGGACCCATCCTATGAAATCATGTCGTTTTTGCTCCCTCTTTCGAACTACAAAGTTCTCGGGCCTCCGTATTAGAGTCATCCCAGAACTCCATCTTGAACCTCGACAGGCAAATGACAGCCAAGCAAAGCGGTTCCGCCGCACAATAGTCCTGGAGCGGTAGAGTGGATGGAATAATTCTGAGCTTCGCAAGATTTCTTCTAGCCACTATTGATGAAGGACTTGTCTGATGAAGTTGAAGGGGTGCATGGTAGCTCTGAGGAATATTGAAAAGATGATGCCTGACGTTGTGACCAAGGTCTGTGCGGTGAATTGCCCACATCAGGACGCGCACTTCATAATTCTCCTGCAGTCGTGGAACTCCAGCAGCCAGAGCGGTTGCACAAATCACTCCAGAGCTATGAAGTCAAAACGAATAATAGAAGATCCAGAACCACAATTTGTAACTGGAGCACAGGTACAATCAGGTACAAGTAGTTGTCTGCCAATTCTGAGGTGCTATGAAGTCAGTTCAATCAATTTCTTCCCCTCCTCACAAGTTTCCAGCACTGGACGGTCGCAGCGCCATTTTGCTTTGGGCTCTCTCAGGCAACATTGCAGTGCAGAACTGTGAAGAAAATGCCAAGTTTGAAGGCAACTAGTTCTAGGGGCTCTATATGTGAGATACAATAATGATAACGAAAGTAAGAACAATAAGCAACCCTTTTCAGTTTATCGTCTTAGCTGTTTGTTTGTTCCCCACATCACTGTGTGGGGTTCTTGTTTTTCGCTTGGATCCCGCCGGGGGGTTCCAGCCTCCTCCTCCGCCGCCGCCGCCCTCACTCATCATTCACCACTCTTCACTGCACTACTTATCACCTCTCACTCATCATTCACCACTCTTCACTACACCACTTATCACCTCTCACTCATCATTCACCACTCTTCACTACACCACTTATCACATCTCACCTATCATTCACCACTCTTCACTACACCACTTATCACATCTCACTCATCATTCACCACTCTTCACTACACTACGCATCACTTCTCACTCATCATTCACCACTCTTCACTACACTTCTTATCACCTCTCACTCTCACATCTCACTCATCATTCACCACTCTTCACTACAGTACTCATCACATCTCCCTCATCATTCACCACTCTTCACTACACTACTTATCACCTCTCACTCATCATTCACCACTCTTCACTACACCACTTATCACATCTCACTCATCATTCACCACTATTCACTACACTACTCATCACATCTCACTCATCATTCACCACTCTTCACTACACTACTCATCACCTCTCACTCATCATTCACCATTCTTCACTACACCACTTATCGCGTGGCAGGCAGGCGCAGTACAGAGAGCTTCCTGGCTGCCTTTCGCGTGGCAGGCGCAGTACACAGAGCCTCCTGGAGGAGCTGCGGCGCGCGTGGACGCTGCTGGGCCGCGGCTGGCTTTCGTGTGGCAAGCGCAGTACACAGAGCTTCCTGGCTGCCTTTCGCGTGGCAGGCGCAGTACACAGAGCCTCCTGGAGGAGCTGCGGTGCGCCTGGGCGCCGGGCCGCGGCTGGCTTTCGTGTGGCAGGCGCAGTACACAGAGTTTCCTGGCTGCCTTTCGCGTGGCAAGCGCAGTACACAGAGCCTCCTGGAGGAGCTGCGGCGCGCGTGTGGGCGCCGCTGGGCCAGGGCTGGCTTCGTGTGGCAGGCGCAGTACACAGAGCTTCCTGGATGCCTTGCGCGTCAGTACACAGAGCCTCCTGAGTAACTGCGGCGCGCGTGGGCGCCGCTGGGCCGCGGCTGGCTTTCGCGTGGCAGGCGCAGTACACAGAGCTTCCTGGCCGCCTTTCGCGTGGCGGGCGCAGAACAGAGAGCTTCCTGGCTGCCTTTCGCGTGGCAGGCATAGTGCACAGAGCCTCCTGGAGGAGCTGCGGCGCGCCGCTGGGCCGCAACTCCCTTCTTCTTCTGGCAGGTGCAGTACACAGGAGCTGCGGCGCACGTGGGCGCCGCTGGGCCGCGGCTGGCTTCGTGTGGCAGGCGCAGTACAGACAGAGAGCTGCTGGCTTTTGTGTGGCACGCGCAATACTCAGAGCCTTCTGGCCGCGGCTGGCTTTCGTGTAGCAGGCGCTCCTGGAGGAGCTATGGCGCGCGTGGGCGCCGCTGGGCCGCGGCTGGCTTCGCGTGGCAGGCGCATGCACCTCTCACTCATCATTCACCACTCTTCACTACACTACTTTCATCACCTCTCACTCATCATTCACCACTCTTCACTACACCACTTATCACCTCTCACTCATCATTCACCACTCATCACTACACCACTTATCACCCCTCACTCATCATTCACCACTCTTCACTACACCACTTTTCACATCTCACTCATCATTCACCACTCTTCAATACACCAGTTATCACATCTCACTCATCATTCACCACTCTTCACTACACTACTCATCACATCTCACTCATCATTCACCACTCTTCACTACACTACTTATCACCTCTCACTCATCATTCACCACTCTTCACTACACCACTTATCACATCTCACTCATCATTCACCACTCTTCACTACACTACTCATCACATCTCACTCATCATTCACCACACTTCACTACACTACTTATCACCTCTCACTCATCATTCACCACTCTTCACTACACCACTTATCACATCTCACTCATCATTCACCACTCTTCACTACAGTACTCATCACATCTCACTCATCATTCACCACTCTTCACTACACTACTTATCACCTCTCACTCATCATTCACCACTCTTCACTACACCACTTATCCCGTGGCAGGCAGTCGCAGTAAAGAGAGCTTCCTGGCTGCCTTTCGCGTGGCAGGCGCAGTACACAGAGCCTTCATTCACCACTCTTCACTACACCACTTATCACATCTCACTCATCATTCACCACTCTACACATCTCACTTATCACATGCCAACTCATCACAGTTCCACTTCTCACACCTCACTTATCACATCACAACTTTTCATCACAACTTATCACATCCCAACTCATCACAACTCTACTTCTCACACCACTTCTCACACCTCACTTATCACATCAGAACTCATCACAACTCCACTTCTCACACCTGACATAACAAGTCCACTTCTCACACCTCACTTCTCACACCTCCCCGAAGTTCACATCAAGCTTAGATACATAAAGGCTTGACATGTGGGGTTATCCGGTCCTTTTATTTTTGAACTGAGTTTGCCGTTTGCGCAGTTCGGTGTTGCTCATTGATGTTTGACGCAAATTATCAATGTCATCCAATGTCTCGAACCTTGCATCATTCAAGGTCTTCAGATGACAAACGCTTGAGCCCACAAAAGGTTTGGAGACACAATCAAGAACAGAGATCCAACATTCTGCCAACCTCCAAACAACATATACCACCACGCTATATTTTTTGCGAGAAATTCACCTCTGCCTTGACTAGACCGTTGGGCCCTCGGCCATACAACGCAGTGTCAGGTCCCACTACACCACACTACATCCAGCAGTTGCGCTGAGGTGACCACTGCAACCATTGCAACCACTCAAGAAAAACACGACTCCAACCACCTTTCGGTCCATCAGTGGATTCGCTCTGCCATCCGCGATTCACAACAACCAACCTCTCCTATAAGCTTCTCTTATTTTTGAAACTTCCGCCACCGCCTTGCGCGGTACTACTGGTAACAATAATAATCACATTTTTTATTCATCATACATACGTACATACATACATACATCCATGCATACATGCATGCATGCATACATACATACATACATACATACATACATACACACACATGAGTACATACATACATGCATACATGCATACATGCATACATAACATCCATGCATACATGCATACATAACATACATACATACATGCATACATAACTACATACATACATACATACCTACCTGCATGCAGTACATACATAACATACATACATACATACATACATACATACATACATAACATACGTAACATACATAACATACGTAACATACATAACATACATAACATACATAACATACATAACATACATAACATACATAACATACATAACATACATAACATACATAACATACATAACATACATAACATACATAACATACATAACATACATAACATACATAACATACATAACATACATAACATACATAACATACAGACCATACATAACATACATAACATACATAACATACATAACATACATAACATACAAACCATACATAACATACATAACATACATAACATACATAAAAATACATAACATACATAACATATATAACATACATAACATACATAACATACATAAAAAATACATAACATACATAACATATATAACATACATAACATACATAACATACATAACATACATACATACATAACATACATACCATACATACCATACATACATACATACCTACCTGCATTACATACATACATACATACATACATACATTCATACATTCATACATTCATACATTCATACATTCATACATTCATACATACATACATACATACTGTAATTTTACCTCTCTCATCATTAAGGCCGTTGATGCATTCTGCAACATTGAAGTCGGATGTCACAAAAGGAAGCTGCTGTCACCCTTTTGAGCAAGGAGATGCAAATAGTGCTTGGTCTGAATTGGATAAAGAAAAAAGGGCATGTAGTGTAGTGCTGTCGTTTAAGGACTTGCTTTTGCCACAGCCACTCACAAAGTCGTCACACGGACTCGCTGATCATCGGTCTCCTGTTCGAACCAAGTTCTAAACAGCACCAAGGTTAAAAGGTCATATTTGGTCGTGCACTCTCATTGCATATCTATGGGACCATGGGACCGAACTGTTGCCTGTCGCCGTGGCGCGGTGGAAGCTTCTAGCTTGCAGCTATCTCCCCAACCAGCCTGGACATGCAGTGACAGCGATGTTTCAAATCTGGTCGAAACGGCTTCGCTTGCTTTGTTGCAACGCTAGATGCCGAAAAACGATGAAGGAAACATCCGATGGAGGTGCAACTACTTGGATCCAAACGCTCGAATCAAGCAGCATAGGGCTGTCAAGTTGGATGTGTTGAAAACATCGAAGGATGAAAGTGAAAGATGACATCATTCTCAACCCCGGGGCTCTGTGAACTTTAGAGTCTGCGCAATTCTCGGCGTGCAACAAATTTTAGCTGGGAGACTTGGGAGAGACAAGCTGGATGACAAGCTGGGAGACAAGGGGACAAGGCCTCGGGAAGACGGACACCCCATCCAACAAAGGGACGCCTCGGGAAGACGGACACACCATCCAACAAAGGGAAACAAGAAGGAAGACAAGCTGGGAGACAAGCTGGAAGACAAGCTGGGAGACAAGCTGGAAAACAAGCTGGGAGACAAGCTGGAAAACAAGCTGGGAGACAAGCTGGAAAACAAGCTGGGAGACAAGGGAGACAAGACCTCGGGAAGGTGGACACACCACCCAACAAAGAGAAACAAGAAGGGAGACAATCGGAGACAAGGGAGAAGGCAAACACACCATCATCCAACAAAGGGAAACAAGAAGGGGAGGCAAGTTGGGGGACAAGGGAGAGAAGACATCGGGAAGGTGGACACGCAATCCAACAAAGGGAAACAAGAAGGAAGACAAACTGGGACACAAGTTTGGAAACAAGCGAGACAAGGATTCGGGAAGGCGGACAAACAACCCAACAAAGGAAAACAAGAAGGGAGACAATGGGAGACAAGGGGGAAGGCGGACACACCATCCAGCAAAGGGAGACAAGCTGGGAGACAAGCTGGGAGACAAGCTGGGAGACAAGCTGGGAGACAAGCTGGGAGACAAGCTGGGAGACAAGCTGGGAGACAAGCTGGGAGACAAGGGAGACAAGGCCTTGAGAAGGCGGACGCACCATCCAACAAAGGGAAAGAGAACAAAGACAAGTTGGGAGACAGGCCTTGGGAAGACGGACGCACCATCCCAGAAAGGGAAACAAGAATGGAAACAAGCTGGGAGACAAGCTGGTAAAAGGGAGACAAGGGAGACAAGGCCCCGGGAAGGCAGACACTAAAGGGAAACAAGAAGGAAGACAACCTGACAAGCTTGGAGACTAGCTGGGAGACAAGGGGGACAAGGCCTCGGGAAGACACACCATCCAACAAAGGGAAACAAGAAGAGACAATGGGAGACCAGGGGGACAAGAAGGGACACAAGGGGAGACAAGACCTCGGGAAGGCGGAGGCACCATCCAACACAGGCACACATGTGGGTTGGGAAGGCGAACACACCATCCAACACAGGCACACATATGTGGGGAGACAAGGGGAGACAAGACCCCGGGAAGGCGGACACACCATCCAACACAGGCGCAAAGGGGAGACAAGACCCCGGGAAGGCGAACACACCTTCCAACACAGGCACACATGCGCGGAGACAATGGGACACAATGGGAGACAAGGGGAGACAAGGGGAGACCTTGGGAAGGGGGACACACCATCCAACACAGGCACACATGCGGGGAGACCATGGGAGACAGTGGGAGGCACGGGGAGACAAGACCTCAGGAATCCAACACAGGCACACACGTGGGAGGGACAATGGAAGACAACGGGAGACACCACCCAAACACAGGCACACATGTTTTTTCCCCCTTCCCGTGTTTTTTTCCGCCTTCCCGGGTTTTTTCCCCCTCAATGGTGAATCAATCCCCTCGCTATTTGCAGCATGTTAAACCTCGAAGCTGCCATTTCGACAATACTTGCAACATTTTGGAACCACTTCTACGGGAATTGCTGCATTTTGGAACAAGAAGCTGATGGTAAGTCAAGCATTTTGAGACTAGAAACTGTTGTTTTGGCCGGTATCGGAAATTTTTGGAGCTAGCAGCAATCTGGGGTTGGTTCAGCTAGAAGTGTTTTGGGGGTTGCTGTGGTGTGTGCTTAGGGTTGGTTAAAGGTATCGGTATGGTGGGTTGGGTTACTTATTCCAGGTCGGCTTAAAGTTTGTTTGTAAACGGTTTTTTGTGTAGCGCTTGTTTGGCGTGAATTTAGTGTTGGTGCAATATGTTCTTTGAGGTTAGTTTGCGGTTTAGCTAGGAGTCCGCTTAGTTTCAAGGTAGGTTCAAATAGCATGGTGTTAGGGCTGCTGTCGGATTTGTTTCGGCTTGGGCGAAGGTATTTTGAAATGTTTCTTATCTTTTAAGATATGGTCAGGGTTGGCTTAGGTTTGGTGTAAGGTTTTGTTTAGATTTGGTGTAGGGTTGTGTTCCAAGGCAGGTTGGAAATTGTAGTTACAATTGATGTGTGGTTTAGTTTGGGTGGCTTTAATGTTAGCTTAAAGTTTACCCTGGATTTCTTTAATGTTGGCGTAATGCTTATGTAACATTTTTAGGCTGTTATTTCTGGCGTGCTTGGTATTTGGCTTAAGATGTGTTTACGTTTTCTTTCGGTTTGGCTTAGGGTTGATTCAGGGTTGGGTCAGTGGTTTATTGCTGATTGGCTTAAGGTTGGTGCAAAGTTTTCTCTAAAGGTGTGCGTGCAGTGTCCTTCGTGAGGGTTTAAGGATTTATTGTCTTATCTATTTATACGTGCATATAGATAGATTGCTTCAATGTTTTCTTTGGAGTTGGATTAAGGGGTTCTTTGTAATCGGTTTAAAGTTTGTTTAGGGTTGATTTGGGGTTGGTTTAAGGTTTGATTAGAGCTGGTTTGGGGGCTATGGAATTTTGGTTTACATCTTTATTGAATGTAGTTCGGCAATTTATTTGAAGTTGCTGAGGGTTTTGTTAAAGTTGGCTTAATGGCCAATTCAAGTTGGTTTAGGGCCGATGTAGTGTCGGTGCACTTTATGTTTTGAATTGGTTTACGGTTCGGTTTAGAATTGGCTTGGGGCTGGTTAGAGATCTATTTAGGGTGATGTGACAGTGATGTGCTGTTTATTCTTGACTGGTTCAAAGTTTAATGAAAGTTTATTTGAGGGCGGTTTCAGGTTGTACTTCAAAATTGTTGGTGCTTTACTAAGGGTAAGTTTATCTTTTTATTTCAGGTTGGCCAAGGTTTTTCTTCAAAGTTTGTTCAACATATATTTATGGTTGATTTAAAATAGATCTAGGATTTGGTGTTGTTTTTATTTTGAATTTTCTTTGGTGTTGGCCAAAGATTGGTTTAAAGATGTTTAAAGCTTTATGTACTGTTTAGCGCCCATTAGTTTACAATTTAAAATTCGTTTCGGGTTTGGATAAGTAAGGTATGAGTTGGGTTGCAGCTGGTTTAGAACTTAGGGTTTGTCCAGGGTTGCTTTGTTTTATTGAAAGTTGGTTTATAATTTTTCCGAAGGGTTGGCTCGAAGGTTTATCTACGATTGGCTCAAAACTTTACTTCTGATGGCTGGCTGGCTTGCTTGCTTGCTGGTTGGCTGGCTGGCTCGCTTGCTTACTTCCTTGCTTGCTTGCCTGCATGCAAAGTTGTTGCTTGCTCTGGCCTACCTGCATGGCAGGCTCGCTTGCTAGCTGGCTGGCTGGCTGGCTGGCTTGCTTGCCCCCTTGCTTGCTGGATGGCTTGCTTGCTGGTTGGCTGGCTTGGCTGGCTTGGCTGGCTTGGCTGGCTTAGCTGGCTTGGCTGGCTTGTCTGGCTTGGCTGGCTTGGCTGGCTTTGCCTTGCTCCGTTGCTTGGTTGCTCAGTTGCTTGCTTGCTTCCATGCCTGGCTTGCTTGCTTCCTAGCTGGCTGGCTGGCTGGCTTGCTTGCTTGGCTGCCTGCCTGCCTGGCTGGCTTGCTTGCTTGCTTGCTTGCCTGCTGGCTTCATTGTGCGCCCGGGACACGCCAACCAACACAGGGAGACAAGAGGAGGCAAGACTCGGGAAGGCGGACACACAACACAGGGGGAGACAATGGGAGACAAGGGTTGACAGGACCATGGGGAGGCGGATGCATCATTCAACACAGGCACACATGTGGGGAGACATGGGGAGACAAGACCTCAGGAATGCGGACGCACCATACAACAATGGCAGACAAGGGAAGACAAGACCTCGGGAAGACGGACACACCATCCAACAAAAGAAAACAAGAAGGGAGAGAATGCGAGACAAGGGAAAACATGGGTAGGCAAGGGGAGACAAGGACAAGACCTCGGAAAGGCGGGCACATCATCCAACACATGCACACATGTGGGGAGACAATGGGAGACAAGCTGGGAGGCAAGAGGACACAAGAGCTCGGGAATGCGGACACACCATCCAACACAGGCACACCTCCCAAAAACGAACACACCATCCAACACAGGCACACATGTGGGGAGACAATGGGAGACAATGAGAGCAATGGTAGGCATTGAGAGACAAGGGAAGACAAGAACTTGCGAAGGCAGACACACCATCCAACACAGGCATACATATACGGGGAGACAATGGGGAGACAAGACCTCGGGAAGGCGAACGCACCTTCCAACACAGGCGCACATGTGCCACAATGGGAGACAATGGCAGACAATGCGAGACAAGGGGAGACAAGGGAAGACAAGGACGTCACAGGAAGGCGGACACACCATACCATCCAACACAGGCACACACATGTGGGGAGACAATGGGAGAAAATGGGAGACAAGGGGGACAAGACCTCCGGAAGGCGGACGCAAGATCCAACACAGGCACGCATGTGCGGAGACAATGGGACAGAATGGGGGACAAGGGGAGACAAGGGAGACCTCGGGAAGGCGGACACACCATCCAACACATGCACGCATTGGGGAGACCATGGGAGACAATGGGAGGCACGGCGAGACAAGGCCTCGGGAATCCAACACAGGCACACATGTGGAGGGGACAATGGGAGACAATGCGAGACACCATCCAAACACAGGCACGCATGTGGGGAGACAATGGGAGAGAGCGGTTCAAGGCACCATTCAACACAGGCGCAAATGTGGGGAGACCATGGGGAACCTTGGCATCGATCGATTGCTCTTTGTTTCCCAAGGCCTGATTCATGCCCCTGACGTCCACCACATAGGTGGCATCCGGCCTTGCAACCACAGAACTCAGAGAACACGCAGAATTCAGAGAACACGGGCAGTGGGCAAATGAAAGGAAAATCTAAATCGGATATGTCGGCCATGCTCACTTCAATCATATCAAACTTTACCTCAGTTCATCACAACACGACACCCTGAATCTGCCAGCCGTGCATCCCAACTGCAAACCACTCAAAGCTGCGCTGTGGCCAGTGGTGAATTGTCTAGATACTGCCTGAGATGCAACAAGCCGGATTGGGCAAAAGAAACCCCCAAACAAAATCACACTTCTAAATGGTGCACATTATATACATAAATGTATTTTAAAAAATCGAAGGAAGTTTCGAAGTCAAACTTCCGACAATATAGACACATGGAAAAGCACAGGTGGGAAGAGTCAGAGAAGAGAATCTGAGAAGAGAAGAGAAGAGAAGAGAAGGGAAGGGAAGGGAAGGGAAGGGGAGGGAAGAAAAGAGAAGAGAAGAGAAGAGAAGAAGAAAGGAGATCAAAAAAGAGAAAGTCTCAGAAGAAAGAAGATCCAGGTGCGCGAAAAAGGTAGGAAAGTCGGCTCCGGAGGATTGAAAAGTAGGCTCGCTAAAGCGGCGGGTGTGGAGCCATGTGGTCAGATGAAAGATGGAAAAGTGCATGCCGTTGTGGCGCGAAGCACATTTCGAAGTCCAAATGTACAAAACACACCAACTCCGGACCAGATGTCGAAAAAGTGCACGCCGTTGCGGCGCGAAGCACATTTCGAAGTCAAAATGTTAAAAATGTTAAAAATTGACGGTCTCGGACCACCTTTGGAAGTTGAGATGTCGAAAAAGTGCACGCCGTTGTGGCGCGAAGCACATTTGCAAGTCAAAATGTACTCAGCTTCGGAGCACCCTTAAAGTCGCGATGTCGAAAAAGTGCACGCTGTTGTGGCGCGAAGCACATTTCCAAGTCAAAATGTACAAAACACTTCAGCTTCGGACCACTTTTGGAAGTTGAGATGTCGAAAAAGTGCCCGCCGTTGTGGCGCGAAGCACATTTCGAAGTCAAAAGTGCAAAACACTGAGGGGTCTGGAGCACTTTTGGACGTTCAATGTCGTTTTGCGTGGCAGGCGCAAGGGATTGTGGACTTTGTCAAAACTAAGCAAAACGTGATGGTTTTGTAGCAGTTTTAAAAACGATGCCAGGCGTGGGACGTTTGAAGAAGATTTGGAAAGATGCATTTCGCGTGGCAGGCGCAGTGCAAGAGACATGTTCATCAAAGCTGTTCGGAGGTCAGGGCGGTGATTTCCTGAGAGAGGTTGCATTTTGAAGCCTGAGATCTTCAGGTTTGCTGAGATGATTTTGCGTGACAGGTGCAGCACTTCGTATGACCTGGCATCACTTTTTCGTGGCAGGCGCAATACTTTAGACAGGCGGAGTGGAAACATCGCAAAACTAATTACACTACAACTACTACCAGTAGTACCGCGCAAGGCGGTGGCGGAAGTTTCAAACATAGGAAACCTATAGGAGAGGTTGGTTGTTGTGAATCACGGATGGCAGAGTGAAGCCACTGATGGATCGAAAGGTGATTGATGTCTCATCTCTTTCTCTCTCTCTCTCTCTCTTTTTCTCTCTTTTTCTGATTATCTATACCTACCTACCTACCGATCTATCTATCTACCTATCTATCTTTCTATCTATCCATCTATCTATCTATCTTTCTCTCTCTCTCTCTCTCATCTGTCTATCTATCTCTCTCTATCACTCTTTCTCTCTCTCTCTCTCTCTCTGTCTGTCTGTCTCTCCATTTTCTATCTGTCTATCTATCTATCTGTCTGTCTATCTATCTATCTATTTATTTATTTATCTACCTCTCTCTGTCTGTCTGTCTATCTACCTATCTATCTGCAAGCTTGAAAACGAAGCTATTCTGCGAGACGTCCTCAAGTTTTGTTCTTGACAACATCAAAAACGAAGCAATTCTGCGAGACTTCCTCAATGTTTGAACTTGACAACGTCAAAAACGAAGCAATTCTGCGAGACTTCGTCATTTTTCGACGTTGAGAACATCAAAAACGAAGCGATTCTGCGAGACGTCCTTCAAGAATGGAAAGTTGCGCGCAGCGCTGACGGCCTCGTACCAATGAGTTTTGCGATTTTTCCAATCCACTTGTCTAAACGACTGCGCCTGCCACGAAAAAGTGATGCCAGGTCATACGAAGTGCTGCACCTGTCACGCAAAATCATCTCAGCAAACCTGAAGATCTCAGGCTTCAAAATGCAACCTCTCTCAGGAAATCACCGCCCGGACCTCCTAACAGCTCTGATGAACATGTCTCTTGTACTGCGCCTGCTACGGAAAATGCATCTTTGCAGATCTTGTTCAAATGCCCCACCCCTGCCATCCCCTGCCATCGTTTTTTAGAAATGGCACAAAACCCTCACGTTTTGCTCACTTTTGACAAGGTGCACAATCCCTTGCGCCTGCCACGTAAAACGACACCTGAACCTGAACCTCCAAAAGTGTTGCGAACATGTAGTGTTTTGTCCATTTTGACTTCGAAATGTGCTTCGCGCCACAACGGCGTCCACTTTTTCAACATCTCAACTTCCAAAAGTGGTCCGAAGCTGAAGTGTTTTGTACATTTTGACTTCAAAATGTGCTTTGCGCCACAACGGCGTGCACTTTTTCGAAATCTCACCTTCCAAAAGTGCTCCGACGTTGGTGTGTTTTGTACATTTTGACTTCGAAATGTGCTTTGCGCCACAACGGCGTTCACTTTTTCGACATCGCAACTTCCAAAAGTGGTCCGGAGTTGGTGTGTTTTGTACATTTTGACTTCGAAATGTGCTTCGCGCCACAACGGCGTCCACTTTTTCGACATCTCAACTTCCAAAAGTGGTACGAAGCTGAAGTGTTTTGTACATTTTGAATCGAAATGTGCTTCGCGCCACAACGGCGTGCACTTTTTCAACATCTCAACTTCCAAAAGTGGTCCGAAGCTGGTGTGTTTTGTACATTTTGACTTCGAAATGTGCTTCGCGCCACAACGGCGTGCGCTTTTTCGACATCTCAACTTCCGAAAATGGTCCGAACCCCTGGTGTTTTTAACATTTTGACTTCGAAACGTGCTTCGCGCCACAACGGCGTGCAATTTTTCATCTCTCATCTGGCCAGCTGGCTCCGCACCCGCCGCTTTAGCGAGCCTACTTTTCAACCCTCCGGAGCCACAAATCATTGGAAAAACACAGTGTTTCGCGACTTCCCTACCTTTTCGCGCATCTGCATTTTCTTTCTTCTTATTCTTTCTCTTCTACTCTTCTTTCTTCTAATCTTTCTCTTCTCTCTGCCTCTTCCCTGCTCTGCTTTTCATCTGTCCATATTGTCGGAAGTTTGACTTCTAAACTTCCTTCGATTATTACTACTACTACTGCTGCTGCTGCTACTACTACTACTACTACCACTACCACTAACACTACTACTACTACTACTATTACTACTACTACTACTACTACTACTCCTACTCCTACTCCTACTGCTACTGCTACTGCTACTGCTACTGCTACTGCTACTGCTACTTACTACTACTACTGCTACTAAGAATAATTACCACCACAACTACTACGACTACTACCACTACTACTACGACTACTACTACGACTACTACTACGACTACGACTACTACTACGACTACTACTACCACTACTACTACGACTACTACTACGACTACTACTGCTACTATACTACTACTACTACTACTCCTACTCCTACTCCTACTCCTACTACTACTACGACTACGACTACTACGACTACTACGACTACTACGACTACTACGACTACTACGACTACTACGACTACTACGACTACTACGACTACTACGACTACTACGACTACTATACTACTACTACTGCTACTATACTACTACTACTACTATTACTACTACTACTACTACTACTCCTACTCCTACTCCTACTCCTACTACTACTACTACTCCTACTCCTACTCCTACTACTACTACTACTGCTACTGCTGCTGCTACTGCTACTGCTACTGCTACTGCTACTACTACTACGACTACTACGACTACTGCGACTACTACTACGGCTACTACTACTACTACCACCACCACCACCACCAGCAGCAGCAGCACCACCAGCACCACCACCACCACCACCACAGCTACAACCACAATCACAGCTCACTCATTACACTACAATACGGTAATTAAACTTCAGTACATTACAGCTACAAATGCAAATACATCTAGAACTACACTCCATTACACAACACTACACGACACAAATAACATTACACTACAACTGCAACTACCACTACGTTGCACTACTCGACACAACACTACAACTACAACTACACTACTTTCCACTACAAATACACTTTCCACTACAATACACTAGACCGCACTACAGTATACCACGCTACAGTACACTACAATACACTATATACACTAATCACACTACATCCAGCAGTTGTGGTGAGGTGACCAATGCAACCATTGCAACCACTCCAGCAAACACAACTCCAACCACCTGTCGGTCCATCAGTGGATTCGCTCTGCCATCCGTGATTCACAACAACCAACCGCTCCTATAGGTTTCCTATTTTTGAAACTTCCGCCACCGCCTTGTGCGGTACTACTGAAATATAAATAAATAAATAAATAAATAAATATATATACATAGGTAGGTAGGTAGGTTAGGTTAGGTTGGGTTGGATTAGGTTAGGTTAGGGTAGGGTGGGGTAGATAGACAAATAGACAGGTAGAGAGAGAGAGAGAGAGCGAGAGAGAGAGAGAGATATACATACATATATATATATATGTAGATAGGCAGATAGGCAGGTAGGTAGATAGGTGAATAGGTAGATAGGCAGATAAGTAGATAGGCAGATAGGTAAATAGGTAGATAGGTAGATAGATAGGTAGATAGGTAGATAGGTAGATAGGCAAATAGGTAGCTAGCTAGATGGATAGATGGATAGATAGATAAATAGATCGATCGATGGATGGATAGATGTAGGTTTGTCTCTTTTTTCAACATTTTTTGCACACATTCCATGTATGTGAGCAGAGTCAACCTTGGTTTCAACTTTCTATGCGCCTCCTCAAACGATGCTTTTTCCCCGAAGTATTTACGATCAAATGTGAAATGTTTCAAGAAAACGATGTTGCTTATTCAATCTTGAACAAGCATATTGTACAATCAATCAAGCCATATAGGGTTGCTAGCGATTTTGATGTTGAGATGCTACTTCAAAAATCAGCTCGACCTGGATTCCCTTCACAGTCTTTGTTCCTCGTCTGCAGAAGCACACAGACCTACTGACTGTCATATCTATTTTTTGGTGATCATTCGCCCTGTTCTACATTGAGATGCCAAGCAGCAAATCACTGCAACATTGACATAGTAAATTACACTGCAGAGCCAGGTGGCATTGAGCAAAAGATGACTAGTGACAACCCCTCTAGCTTTCATCTACCCCTTCTCAAGTACACATACATACATCATACATATGTACAGCACACAAATATATATGTATAACTTGTTGGAGATTATTGGAGCCTAGTCGCAGCGATCTCTCGCAAGTTACAACAGTTGTCGTATCTTGAGGTTGGTTGAGCTGCGCGATGCCGCAAGTCTGTTCGAAGAAACATGTAGAGATGGGGTATACGAAAAGAGTGGCAATGGGATCTTGGGGAAATCTCGGCAAGCTGATCCAACATAAGACAAACCTGCCTCGGGCACTCGGCACTCTCTACACATGACCCGACACATAGAAACGACTTTCCAAAATGGATCAAAATGGACTGTCAGTTCCAACGAGCATTAACTCAGGTAGCTGACGCTACTTTTCGTGATGTACAAACATAATCATTTTTTGCATGCCCACTAGAGTCGCTAGAAGATCTGGAAGAACAAAAACCTGTCAACACACCTGGTCACGGCCATTCATTCTGACACTGTCCAGCTGCTGCTGCACCATCACTGGGTTGCACGGAAACCTGTCAGCTACAAGGCGAATAGGATAAACGATGATAAACGAATATAATATGAACACTCCCTTTTCTCAATTTTATCGGATTTTATCGATAAACTAAGTTGGAAGTCAAAGATGATCAGGCAGACTGGAATGGAGTGCTGGCAACAAGTATCACTCGAATCACTCGAATCACTTGGCAGGTGATCAACGAGGACGTCACAGCATAGGCGCTTGCAGATGAACCTAGAGGTTCACCTGAGGCTTCTGACTGATCACGCCAATGAGTGGCCAATGTATGACAATGGTATGGCGGCATGTTGCAAGGATCAAACTACTACGGGGGGTTGGGTTCGCTCAAGACATTTCAGCGATGTGACCAATGTGCTGGGTGCCCCCACTCCAGTTCAACGTGAACCTCAGCCATCTCAGCCAGTCACAGGAGGAGAATGTGCCCGTGGGCCAAACCCATCCAGATCCTCCAGGCATCTCGCCAACAGCCGCAACAGCCCCAACAGCCAAGACCGAGACCCGGTATTGGAAACGTCTGAAAGGTGAGGTAGTCGGATCTGGTTTGGCCTCAGCATGGCATACCCAGTTTTGGCCACGCTGCTAACAGATCTAACAGCAAACAAAACTGGAAGCCAAAGGAATCGCGTATTGTGCCAAAAGGGATCGCAAAGAATGACCGCCTTGAATTGGCGGGGACTGAAGGGTGCACTGCTGGAGTGTAGAAGGAATCTACGATCTTTTCGAATATTCGGATACTGTTTTGGGCTCGAAATACCCTTGATAAAATCCCGTTCAGCCAAGGATCATGCCATTCAGGGGTCTTCATCTGCGGACACAGTCCCAGTTTACGCAGCAACAAGTTGGTGGTAAGCTTACGCCAAACCCTCACGTCGCCTTACGCCACTGAGGGCCTTGCTGGTGCTAAAGTTATGACCGGCCCCAGTTAAAACGATACAATATGTTTTTTGGTGTCACTCATTCCTCTTCGTGTTAATCTGCATATATATATATGTATCTCAAATATATGTATGTATATATCCTTGCTCCTTGCACATAAACTTTCACAAAGACTCTTTACCACAATATACCACAATACTCTTCGGCAGCAAGCACAGAGCATCTTTCGGACAGCACGCGTTTTACAAATCATACTCCAAAGCATGCGCAAAGCACAAAGCCCATGCCCTTTGCATGAACATCCTGTAGCACCAGCAAGCACTTTTAGGTCAGAAACATTTTCCACCCATCATCCTTCTGGCAAAAAAAGTGTTCAAATTCTTGACTGCATTTATTTTATACTGCAAGTGTCATGTTTTCACTGGCACTCAGGCTACTAACAATGCGTTTTGGTGCTGGGGGTCTTTGTGGTGAAAACTCTGAGGTAGTGGCGGTGCAGTGACATCCAAACGCAGACTCAGCTGCGCCAACTCTTCGCTGGTGTTCAGGTCCAAGATGTCCCATGTAGCCCATCCTGAGAAACACTTGGCTGACTTGGCTACCATTAGCGAACAAATTCTGAAAATCAAGGCTTGTACTGGCATAGAGCTCTGGCTCACGCAAAGGCAAGGGACGGTAGCCCAGAAGCACCTCGGCTTGGCTCGAGTGCTCCAGCTGTGATAAGTAGGATGTCAGGAGAAGGAACTAAGGAAACCCAACATATTTTGCCAGCATATTGGTCACACAATTTTGTTGTTTGGCAGTGCGTCACGCCGTGACCGTCACGCCTTCTTGTTGTCCCTGCGGCGACGATTATGTTTTGAAGGTGGATAAAGACGCAACAAGTGAACGAAAATCATCAAACAGTTGTGACAAGGCCACTTTCGGCTTCTCCATACTGTCTAGACTCCAGGTATGGCAAATAT
>CAMXCT020000388.1:0-30000 GCA_947184155.2 Cladocopium goreaui | reverse complement strand
TGCATCCAAAACGTAGCATCTTCTGGTCGGAAAAGTTGAGGGCGCGATAGCCTTACCATGCAAGTGACATTTTTTGCACCGTGCATTGTCATGAGAGTTCGTGGGATCCTGGAGTTCGCCGGGCATGCTCAGCACAATTTAAGGAGCATGGATTGACATGCGCACTGACGTGCAAGAAATTGTTGGGTTTTCTCATCTCCATGAGGTTGCAATGGTCGCATCGCGTGTGGTCCAACAGAGGGGCCAAAAATGCCAAAAAAAAACAGAATTTTGGGACAAATATATCTCTATCTCTCTCTTGCTCTCGTTATTTCAGATTTCAGGCAAACTTCCTTCTCTCCCCAGTCTCTCCAGCAATGTCTTTCTCCCCACCCACTTCTCGAACCAGGTAGCCCGTCTATCTTTCCACCTGGCTGACCCAAGAAAACAGGACCTAGGGGGAATCGATACCCACCGTCACTGCTTTGCCGCACGGTACATTGCCCCGAAAAACCATACCTTTTTGATGCCTAAAACAACACCCATATACGACGTTTTCGGCACCTCCAAGGAACTACCCCCCCACACCCCTATTCTCACTTCGTTCGCGAATAACAACTAGACTAGCCAGCTTCCCAGCTGGCTTTCGTAATAAAGACTGATCATCTGAATGAAGACTTGGGGAACTTCAAGATCACATTTCATTTATAAAATAAACTAAACGTGCAGTCTTTTACATATGGCTCTTCATGCATGGTTCGCTCCACCCTTGTCAGAGGACAGAACCGCTGGGCAGACTTCACCTGGCAACTATGACAACTGACATTGACAAAGGCCTGTCGTGTCTTCACATGGTTTTAGAATGTTTTAGATCTTTGAAGGAGTTTCAAACATTTCACAAATAAGTTGAATGTAAAATAAGTTCAGGTGGAGGTTGCCGAATGTGTTCACATGTTTTCACCATCCTTTCCTGCACGTTGGCGAATGTCGCTATCAATGTCCCTTGCCAACGAAGAGTGCATCACCCGTTTCTCTTCAGCGATGCACCTCATGTTTCTTCGGTCGTCCCCCCTCAGATCACGCACACGTTCGACGCCACAGTGTTGGAAAGCAAGGTTTGGAAAACAATGTACCTGTGAACTGGTATGGGCAAAACCTAGCAAAACCTATAGCAAAACCATCAAATGCATGAAAATATCAGATGTTTCCTTTCAGGGCAGCAGCTTAACATGCAAACATTCAACGTCTCTCTCATCTCAACTATGAGTCAGGCAACGCTAGACTGCAAATGCCGGCGATGTTCCAACCTTTACCAAAGGTGCACCAAGGCGAATGGCAACCCTAGTTTGTACATTACAGCAAGCCATGCAGTTGCATGTTCGTCAAAACATACATGGAGTCCGAAATCCCATGGACTCCAAAATCCCATGGAATTTGCAAAGCAAACCATGCAACCCCATTGGCTGCGAGCACAAACTACGCATTTCCAAAAGCAAGTAATCCTGCTTCAACATCAATGCTGCAAACATTCACAGTAGAGTGTTGATCAGTGTTGATCAGTGTTGATCAGTGTTGATCAGTGTAAGTACAGTATTCTGTTCCAAGCCACCATTTTGCAGCCTCTGGTGTTGCCCAAGCTGCGTTAGCTTGCGGCATGGGACTCGATGCGCCACCTGGATGCAAATGCAGACGGAAGTTGCCAAGCCGTTAATAATTCGTTAATACATTGCGTTTGAACGGCATCACTTACACACAAGGCTTCTGACCCACTGCCATGGCACCATGTCACCATGCCGCTACAACATAGAAGGAAAATAGATCCATCCAATTCCGTTCAACTGTTGTACCTTCAAACTTTGCAATTCATGGATGTGGTGGGCCTGAATCACTTGGTAAAGAAAATTATGCGAAGATAAAAGTAAAATTGATGATGTAAGATCATGTGAATTCAAATTGTGTCTTCTGCGTTGGCTTGAGCTAGAATCACTTTCATTGATGCAGGCAGCATCAAGGATATCAATCAAGGTCATGAAATAGTCATGAAATTCCCAAACCCATCACCGGTAACCATCACCTTCCCCATGACTGGAGCCGATCGGCGTCACGACGAAGAGTTGCAGCAAAGGGTTGGCAAACCATACTCCCCAACGGTTCATATGTTTGGGTATGTTTGGGTATGTTTGGGTATGTTTGGTGATGGTAAGAGTTGAAAAGTGTGCCATGGGTGTACAGCAAATACAACACCAACAAAGCCCATTAAGTGTCTTCAAGTGATCATGTTGGACATGTAGTGCTGTGGTGTCATAGCAGGCTTGATTTTTCCTCCGGCAGGTGTCTGACCGAATCTGTGAGGAAAACATGTTAAAACGAATCAAACCTTCGATCTTCAGATGATCTTTCCGACCTATTCTGGAAGCTCTATAAGCATATTTAGCGATTATTTAGCATCTTGTCCTGCAAAGTTCAAAGGCCGCAAGGCCTTGGACAGAACCTGAAGTAGTCAGCAACTGGTGCAGTTAGCATGCACTGCATGTACCCATCCGTCTTGCACACTCATGCGATGGAATTAGGTGGTGCACCCACCATGCCTACTTGGAAAACCTTGCCAAGCATGGGCTTGCTCTCCAGCCCTTGTGCACTCATGGTTAAAGGGAACAGAAATGGCAAAGGCATGTGTCGCTCACACTGTTCAAGAACTTGGAAGCCCCCAACGGGCCTCACAATGGGGGGTTGACAACGGGGCAAACAAGTTCAAGCTCGACGATGGCATGTTGGCAAGGCTGAGTCGGTCCAGGCTGCCAAAGGATTTAAAGGTAATGTGGGTATGAGTCAAATTTGGGCACATCAGAAATGGATGGTTTAATACAGAACATCGCTGAACTATAGAAAAACCCTCTACTTAGGCATCTTAAATGTTAACTGATATCCAACTTCTGCGGGCCAGCTTTTTTGGCATGGCCAACAGGTCAACAGGAAATCCAAAAGTCATATCAGCCAGGGGGAAAAGATGTACCCCACCTTGCGCATCTCTGGAACAACCACACTGATGTATGTTAAACTGATCACTATGGAAACTCCATGCCATTCATGTGGAAACCTTGGTCTGACCCTTTGACCTTGCAAATGAGTTCAAACTTTGGTTGTTTTTCAGCACGTGGATCCAGGAGGATGAAAAAACACTTCTGCTGGAAGAGTTGGAAGGGTGAATTATCACAGCTGGTGAGGATTCAACTTGGTCAAAACACTCCTGTCTGGATGCCTGAGCCCAACCCGAACTGATATCTCGGCCAGAGCCAGTGCCGGTTCTAGAATTCAAGGTTTTCGCGCTAAAGCTGCAAGCAGATGCAAGCAAGAGAGCGCAGTCCTCAATTTCAAATTTCACGCTCAAACTTTCCCAGAACAAGCGACGGAACAAGGTCTGACACAATGTTGACGGACCTGTGAACACCAAGCGGGGCCATCTAAAAGAATCTTTTGGGGTCCCTTTAAGACTGGTGACTTCTCATGACATGCTTTGCATGCCACACATCAACAGCTTGCCATTCAGATTAACAGCTGCCCTCACACAGCTCATTTCAAGTTTTGGAACTTCTGTGATTTGCATTTCACTTCGCAGTCGCTATCTTGGAGGAAAGTGATGGAGCTGTAACCTGCAGCTTCCTTGCACTGGAACTAGGCTTTCGCAACACTGTCTCCTGATAAGCTGGCCTTCACATGACACCAATGCGTGTGGCTCCTTGGAAGTTGGATGTGTTGCCTTCGAAGCCTAAAACGGCTGTATCTCACAAGCATGAAATAATTTCCTCCACTGAATCTCCTTACTCGCTCTCGTCTCAACAGGTGCAACCGCGGACCGACCCTAGATATCAGCAATCTTGATACTCGAAGCCCTGTGTTTCCGTTGTAAGAAGAGACTTCGTTTTCATTGCAAGAAGAGATTTTTACTACAAAACATGGGCGCTCCCACATCTTTGGAAGCAGGCAAATCTTTCTGCTTATTTTATAAGTTCGCCTGATTTCATGAACTCTTGGACACTTCCAACCTCTTCGGGTAAAGACACTTACCAAAATTCTCGATGGCACATGAGCCTGGAAAACCACCCTTGTCACATGCAAGATACCGCGGTTACAGCCAAGAAATTTCTGTTTTTTCGGTACAAGAACCAAGGTGAACCAAGCCACAAACAGGAAACATGGCTAACAACCGCAACAGTGCAGCAGCTAAGGTTGAGGCATGCGTGGGTCACACTTTGTCTAGCTCCGCGATATTTGGCTAGGTGGATCTCAAGATGATGTAGACAGGGACAATTGCCGCCTGTTCCAACGCAAACATGGCAATCACAATCGCAACATTGAGCACCTATAGGGTCGAAGCACCATCCAGCGGGAGCACTTGGTCCAACACTTCTGGATTTGGTTGTGTGAATTTCAATGGGAGGAAAGCAAGTAACACCAGTTCCTCTCAGTCTGTAGTGGCGCATTAGCTTCACCACACCACAAGGCTGCATTCAGATGGGCCAGTGATTGTGGGATGGCATCATCCTACAAAATGCTGAATACAACATAATACAACCATGTGCCCCCCCGTGCCCAGCTCGGTTTGTAGCGCTCAACAGCGAAGGGCATGCTTTCCGACCAAATCAGAGAGCAGTTCAGATCCAGCAATCCTATTCAATCTGTCTCTTTTAAATGCTCCAAATAGCTATCACAAGATCTGTTGATTTTCTATCTCAGTACCGTTCCTGTTTCGCCGCTTTCTGGTGACTTCCATTCCCCAAAGCATGCCATCAGCAATCGGCTGTGCCGGTCTCGACCATGTTACCAGACATCAACAGACTCTTACCTTGTGCGATCTTGTGCGTCCATCAGGTTCTGGAAGCCGCTGAAAGCCAGTCAAGTCATGCAGGGCATGTACCTTCCACGGAAGACTTCGAGCAAAGATGCTTATGCCAAGGCTTATGCTCCTTCTCGAATCAAGTTTCTGCATCAAACCTCAACGTCAGCTTCAAACCGGTCCAAGAATGAGCCCCTGATTAATTTCAGCCCTTCATGTGAAATTTAAAGACTTTACTTTTTTTTTTGAGTTTGAGGATGATCTTGAGCTCTCGATGTCAAACAGCTCTTTGTCAAACCCTTGTAAATCTACTCTCCTGACCGGAGTTGCTGGCAACTTCATTCTTGGACCATGACGATGCCTGAACCAACCTGCCAAACGAGTCCAAGTCGGCAATTTAGTGCGGACTCTTTTGGCTATGGCTATGGCTCTCTCTCTCTTTCTGCATTCATGGCTCTGCGGTCATTTCTCTCCACGGGCTCCGGCACTGCCTTACACTTCAAAAGGCACAATGGTCCTGCAGTGGCTACGCAGGTTTTTGGCCAACGGTGCGTCAAAATAAACTGCCCATCTTTCATCTTAGGAGAGCAGAGTGAATTTTATGGAATCTATTGCTGCATTGTGCTGCCCTTGCCATCTGGCTCTTCCACTCTGAAATTTAAGTAATTTAGTCTGGCGCAAGCACCAAAACTGAGGATGTCTAAACATAACTTGTCATTTCTTGGAGCAGGCTCCAGCATTGCTTCGCACTTTGGAGCACCTGTAAGAATGGCACCATCGCACAAACCTCTTAAACCTGTCGCATGGCCGCATGGCAAGCTGAAGGCGCTTTGTGGGCTTGAGGTCGGACAGTTTCCAAGCAGCTTTCCGAGCAATCCAAATCTGCACACATGAAGTGCCAAAATAGTGAGTGAACACACGCGCAACCAAACAACTAGGGCCACTAGGGAGCAAAAATGACTTGGAGACTACCTTTGAGGACGAACACCCAGCAGTATGCTCACGTAGCTGGTCCGAAACAGGGTCCCACTGGCGAATTCCGTCAAAGAAACCTATTTATTTAAACTGTGGCATTGATTTGTCCCTGCTAAGATGGCACTATCAGTCAGCTCAAGCTTTCGTTTGGAATATGTTTCCCAAATTATGCAAACCGGTGCTGCGTGGTAGCTGATAAAATATCGCTTACTATATATGTCTAGATCCGATCTCATGGTGCCAGGCGATACCTAGAGACTCGAGCGACATCAAAATTTTGATGCTGCTCTAGCAAAACAGTGTTTGTTTCATCTGATTGTCGCTGAAATTTCTGGCATGCGCCGTTCTTTGGGAAACAAAGTTTTAGATTTTGGTGTTGGAATGCGCCGTTTTTGCCAATGATTGCACCGTTTTTGCCCGTGATTGCGCCGTCCTTGCCCGTGCAGAATTTCCATTGCGCCGTTTTTGCGGAATTGCGCCATGTTTTCTACATTGCGCCATTCTTGTGGACTTGCGCCTGATTTTTTTGTAGGTTGGGAATGCGCCCGAAATTTTGGATACATGAGTCACTAGGTATGCAAAGAGATGTCGCGCCCCTTCGCAATAAATCTCTAGTGCTTTGAACGGAAACGGAGCTACTACATTGGCCTGGTGAGGAAAACTGAGGGGGGAACTTCTTCAAATTGACGCTTGCATTTGATCTCCCCAACCTTTCCAGTCGCGCGGTTCAATTTTCAAAAACCTTCGTGGTTAGATTCGATGTTTTTTATATGTATGTGGGAGCCAGCTTTTCAGAACGGTTTCAACACTTGCAGCGGTTTCTGCATGTCAATCTTCCATCAATGGTGCTCAAACTTCTCGAAACACTTCGTACCCGGAACGAATCCTCGGCTGTCGTCTCCAACACACTCCAGCCACGGCATTTTGAGACCAGGGCGACTTAGGTGGGACCCAGGGAAGCTCAGAAGGAGCGGCTGGACCTGGCGTTTCAAAGTCGAAGGCTAGCCAGGTGTCTCTTGATAACGACCACAAGGCTGCATTCAGATGGGCCAGTGATTGTGGGATGGCATCATCCCACAAAATGCTGAATACAACATAACACAACCATGTGCCCCCCATGCCCAACTCGGTTCGTAGCGCTCAACAGCGAAGGGCATGCTTTCCGACCAAATCAGAGAGCAGTTCAGATCCAGCAATCCTATTCAATCTGTCTCTTTTAAATGCTCCAAATAGCTATCACAAGATCTGTTGATTTTCTATCTCAGTACCGTTCCTGTTTCGCCGCTTTCTGGTGACTTCCATTCCCCAAAGCCCAAAGCTCAAGCATTTGCACATGTGCCATTATACTGTAGCATCCCCTCTGTTGGAATTTCGTGAAACCGTTGTTTCCCTGTCTTGGTAAGTAAGGGTTTTGCACCCTTGCGTTGCACTTGCACTGTGGAAGCTCCTTAGGACCGTAGCGGCTTTGGATGGGCTGTGACTGCTGCGTGCTCATGGGGCGGGCGCATCTCACTGACAGTATGGTTTTGCACTTTTTTGCAGCAGCTCGAATGAAGGTGGAAAGCATCTCTCAGGCACTTTGTTCTTGCATCTGCTTGTGGAAATTACAGCGTGAAAAGAATCTCCGGATTACCTAATGTGTCTTTCACATCTGCGCATCGCAGCCACGTTCTATGTGGAATGTCCATTCACAACATTCATCTTGAAACATCTTGAAACCGGTCTCTGCTTTACCTAGCCCTAGAAACTGATTTTTTTTGTTCTTGTTCGGTTATCGTTCGGGCTATCATGGGCTATCGTTCGGGGCCATGGCCAAGAAACAGAAAGTGCACATGCTAACGTATTAAAGGGAAACCTTTCCTTGCTGTGTATGGCTGTTCATGAATATTGGTTACCATCAAATATTGGTGTGGCAGGATGATGACGATGAGATTCCTGTAAGTTTCCCCTTGCACCAATTCTGCCAATTGGAGGCAAGCCCTTAATATGCTACACGTTTGCGCTGTTAGCGACTCTGACTCTGATCCTGAAAAACGATCCCCCATGTGCATGCTGGGATCATTGCAGCATGCCATCAGCAATCGGCTGTGCCGGTCTCGACCATGTTACCAGACATCAACAGACTCTTACCTTGTGCGATCTTGTGCGTCCATCAGGTTCTGGAAGCCGCTGAAAGCCAGTCAAGTCATGCAGGGCATGTACCTTCCACGGAAGACTTCGAGCAAAGATGCTTATGCCAAGGCTTATGCTCCTTCTCGAATCAAGTTTCTGCATCAAACCTCAACGTCAGCTTCAAACCGGTCCAAGAATGAGCCCCTGATTAATTTCAGCCCTTCATGTGAAATTTAAAGACTTTACTTTTTTTTTTGAGTTTGAGGATGATCTTGAGCTCTCGATGTCAAACAGCTCTTTGTCAAACCCTTGTAAATCTACTCTCCTGACCGGAGTTGCTGGCAACTTCATTCTTGGACCATGACGATGCCTGAACCAACCTGCCAAACGAGTCCAAGTCGGCAATTTAGTGCGGACTCTTTTGGCTATGGCTATGGCTCTCTCTCTTTCTGCATTCATGGCTCTGCGGTCATTTCTCTCCACGGGCTCCGGCACTGCCTTACACTTCAAAAGGCACAATGGTCCTGCAGTGGCTACGCAGGTTTTTGGCCAACGGTGCGTCAAAATAAACTGCCCATCTTTCATCTTAGGAGAGCAGAGTGAATTTTATGGAATCTATTGCTGCATTGTGCTGCCCTTGCCATCTGGCTCTTCCACTCTGAAATTTAAGTAATTTAGTCTGGCGCAAGCACCAAAACTGAGGATGTCTAAACATAACTTGTCATTTCTTGGAGCAGGCTCCAGCATTGCTTCGCACTTTGGAGCACCTGTAAGAATGGCACCATCGCTCAAACCACTTAAACCTGTCGCATGGCAAGCTGAAGGCACTTTGTGGGCTTGAGGTCGGACAGTTTCCAAGCAGCTTTCCGAGCAATCCAAATCTGCACACATGAAGTGCCAAAATAGTGAGTGAACACACGCGCAACCAAACAACTAGGGCCACTAGGGAGCAAAAATGACTTGGAGACTACCTTTGAGGACGAACACCCAGCAGTATGCTCACGTAGCTGGTCCGAAACAGGGTCCCACTGGCGAATTCCGTCAAAGAAACCTATTTATTTAAACTGTGGCATTGATTTGTCCCTGCTAAGATGGCACTATCAGTCAGCTCAAGCTTTCGTTTGGAACAATATTCCCAAATTATGCAAATCGGTGCTGCGTGGTAGCTGATAAAATATCGCTTATTATATATGTAAATCCGATCTCATGGTGCCTAGGCACGCTTTCATGAAGGCAAAGGGACAACATGGACAACAAACCCTTGACGGTCCTTGATTACCGGCTGGAACACAACGGGTTTTGCCGAGGGCTGGTGCACGCCATCATGACAGCTGTATCGATATGCAAAGAGATGTCGCGCCCCTTCGCAATAAATCTATGGTGCTTTGAACGGAAACGGAGCTACTACATTGGCCTGGTGAGGAAAACTGAGGGGGGAACTTCTTCAAATTGACGCTTGCATTTGATCTCCCCAACCTTTCCAGTCGCGTGGTTCAATTTTCAAAAACCTTCGTGGTTAGATTAGATGTTTTTTATATGTATGTGGGGGCCAGCTTTTCAGAAGGGTTTCAACACCTGCAGCGGTTTCTGCATGTCAATCTTCCATCAATGGTGAACCAATGAAGAAAAAGAATGGTCAAAACACACCGTTACTGGTTTACTTGACGTAAGATAGCCTGGAAAAGCTAGAAAACTGTGCTGCAATTTGGTTCTGCAGTGCTGAGCAAATAGTTTTGCCAAGCACCAAGCTAACAGGCCACACTCGAAACAAATCCGGCGGACTAAGACTCGAAGCCCTTTCTCGTTCAACAAAAACTCCTGGAGTGAAGAGCGTGTGCTCCTTGGCGTCATGGCAACTGGTCCAAATCCATGCAACACCCATGGTCGTTACGGCTTTCCCAGCTTTAGTTTTGACTTGGCATCAAATCTTGGTCGTTGGTGCTGCGGGGTGTGAAAAATGTTAAAACATTCAAAATGTATGGCAAATTTGGCAAATTTGCGAAAAGCCAGGTCAGAGCCTAGAGGTGGGCAGTGGAACCATTGGAAATCAAATCGCTGAGAACTGGATCCAGGTAGGCATTCTATCAAAAAAAAACACGATCCCCAAAAAGAGTCACCGTTCACCGTTGGTGATTGCTTCGAAAACAAAGGTTAGTCGGCTACTCGCGCCAAGTGCGTGATAGAGTTTTGCTCCTGCAACCAACGGAAGAGTATCCGCAATTCTTGAGTTTCTGGACGTCTCTGCAGCTGATTTTCAGAGAGCAAAATGGAGGCCAAGCAGCCAACCCTCCAAAACCCATCAAGATTCCCCAAGCCCCGGGCGTGAGAGCGAGACCTGCGAAACCGGAGATCGGAGCCGGAGTGATTTGACTATTGGACCATCCCATCGGGCCTTCGAAGCCTTTCGAATTTCAGCGCCGAACTTCTCTGGCGAGCAGTGCTGTATTTGCAGATTTTGCTGTTGCCAGGTGCCATCTCTTGTCTGATTTTCTATGATTTTCTATGATTTTCTTATTAGCTGAAGCCCCCGGTTGAGAACGAGCTGCAGCTGCACACCAAACTACTGGTTTGAATCAGCATGCGGACACCTTTCTTTGCAACGCCATGCGCGGCGCCAATTTTCAATGCTTTGCGAGGAGAAAATCGGTGGGAAAGAAGGACAAACCGCAAACTCGTCATGTTTTTCAAAATGCAAATATCTTGTTCCTTCGGTTTTCTGGGGCCCCTGGACTCCAAACCGCTTAAAATCTACTGGTCGGGTGCCCGTCTTGGATGTCCGCTTTGCCATCTCAAGACAAGCGGTGAGAAATATTAGAAATGGTAAGAATGAATAACTTGTCAGGCAGGCCCATTCCTAAATATCAAATACCTTCAGGTTTGCAGCCACAAGCAGCCAGCCTTCCGGTCTTTTCCGGCTGCCAATACAACTTCCGACCATGTTCATCACTATCCAAATTCAACATATATAAATGGTGTTTCATTTTTATGAGCAAGGTTGAATGGAACAAAGCTCGGAGAACACTAGCGTCCATGCAAACATATGGCAAACTGCGCCCTGTGCAAGGTATGCAGGAACAATGAAAATCAGTCGAGATTTTAGCCCCCTAAAGAGGTTGCAAAGATTGGGCAGCACTTGTCCTGATGAAGGTATGGGCCGGACACAGACTTTTCACAGGCCAAACCAGGGGGACAAAATGCGCGAACTGAAGAGCCGCAAGCAGGGAATTGAAACATCACAACATTGGCACATCCAGCCAGAAACACACTCCCATGAGCCCCGTGATTCCATTGCATAAAAGGACGCCCTGCATTTCGTGCTTGGAGGATTCCGGATGGCATCTTTCAACATTGAGAAACGGTTCACCTTGCAAACAGTGCTTGCAACTGTTTGCAATTGTCGCGGTCTTATTGTGCTCCAACTGGCAAGGTACATCAGCCCCTGTCTAGGCAAGACATCAACAGGTCTGCTTTCTTTGTATGTTTGTGTGCACAATTCTGCGACGTCAGTCATGCCAGTGCCAATTCCAGTTGTACTATCAGACCATCAGTGCCCATCAGCCCTTGAAATTAGATGATGATGCAGAAACCGAAGTTCTGGCTGCATCTGAGTCGACGACTCGGTCGACTTGGTCCACTTGGTCCACTTGGTCCACTTACACACCGCCCTGCTTCGCCGTTTCACGGCTTCACCCCGACCTGGCAAGCCTGGCAAGCCTGGCAAATGCGCATCACATCTGGAAGATGTCACGACTGTCACGCCTTTTTGTGAAATTTTACTCCAGAGCCCTCTCTTAGTCAACCAAACAGTGGGATAAGGACATCTATCAATCCGTCCAAGTCTAATCTAAAGACATCACAATCCCTAAGTTGCAAGGGTTCATGTTGCTTCAAGTCTTGCCTTCCGCAACCCTTATGCCCTCGCGTCATCATGCATGCAATGCTGTAGTGGTGTCAATGAAGCAGCACATTTGATCAGTCTTGATTGGAGGGCACTACCTCCAACCGCTAGGTAATCCAATTCACGCACATTCGCGCTCCATTCAGAGCAAATCTTGCTGTCTACTAACTACACTTTGCTCAGGTCGACCTTCGGTTCGTTAATGAACCAATCCCCACAAAAAAGGGAAAAGATGTCTTCCAGCTGAATTCAGCGGCATTGTGGCCATGACTTGGCGCCATTCACCAAAGCTGACGTCGGAGGACTTCAATGTAATACCAGTGCAGTGTGGACTCAGTATGGTACACTCAGTTGCGCACTCGAATTTCAATTGCTGTGCCAACTTGCAGGCTTAAAGCGAGCCTGCAGAACATTGGTTGTCGAGAACGCGGCGCTGAATTGCTGCCCTTCCTGCAGGGTACATTCCCATGTCATCATCGCTTATTCCACTCTGAAGCACCATCTTGCCACAGGCCCAACTACCACGGCACATGCTGACCCTGCGCAGTCTGAGCTGGCCCTGTCCAGTCTGGGAGGCTACAATTCCAGAAAACATTTCTCAAACATTGCAAGACAGTTGGCTTACAAACACCAAGAAACTTTGACGTCCAACAGGCCTTGATCCATTCATTGGGCCCGTGAACCAACAGCATGCTTCACTTCCAGACACTTCCTCATCTTCCTCATCTTCCTCATCTTCCAGCATATCTTCCTCATCTTTCTCATGTAGTCATTGTAGTCTCCCGTTACAGCAGTCACAGCAGGCAGCTCAGCGGCAGGCAGGTGGGTCAAGGCGCTGCCACTGCGTCAAGTCGCCTGGCACCATGCTGGACGGCATCGGCCTCGCTTTAGCTTCGGCGGCACAGCTTGCCTCAAGATCGATCTCAAGGTATTCAAGGTCAACTTTGTCGGTCAAAGTCTAGTCCGAACTGGCTGGTCACACTATGTCAAACATCAAATCTCCCAGCCGAACTGCCCCAAAAGGCTACCATCTAGAGGGCGCCACTCCTCACATGCCATCATGGAGCAGGCAGCTTCACTGTTCACCCTAGAAGCAAACCTGCCAGCTGAAGCACAGTAGCGGCAGGCAAGAGTGGATGGCGGTCTTTGCGATTACCATCCGGCCAACGACAGTCCTCAAGCTTCCTGCACCTCCCAGTCAAAGGCCACAATTCACCTGCCCGGAAAAGGGCCCAAATTGCCCCACCCTCCCCGTGCAAAGTTCGCGAAGGCCCTCTCCCCAGGTCAAATCTCAGCCAGACAAATATGATTGAATGGATGTGCGGAAGCATGATCACAGTCGAATAACCCCATGGATTCTTGGCTCACTTGGAAGGACCAATGCCCTTTCTGACTTGGAAACAGCTCACAAAAATTCTTTGCACGGGATAACTTAGGGGGATCGCTTGGCGAAGAGAAGTTTTGCTAAAGGAGCGTGAAGCGGGTCATATTGCAGTTCCTCTAGTTTCCTGAAAGGCCCAACCAAAGCCATGTGAAACGCTCAGCATTGAGTTGTTCTAGCCGATTCTAGCGGGGAAGCGCATTCTGAAATTAGCTCATCAAGCCCTCAACCAACATGTTGCGCGACGCATTCTGGAGTTTCCACAGGGGCATTAGGCTATTAGTCAAGATGTAAGAGCTAAATTTTGGTGAGGAAGAGTTCCTGTCCTGGATCTTACCCACTTCATGCCTAGTCGCATGCCCGTGAAATCAAATGATTGGAAGATTGCTGGCAGAAAAAACTATGATTGGCGGTTGGACAGTCATAACCCCTTAGCATCTGCTGAATCCTGTGTATGACTCATCACTGCCAGTCACACTGGAAGAATCCAGCCACCCGCGATGCAGCAACTGTATCTGAGAATTCTGGATCATGACACCAGTTGCTTTGACTAAACGAACTGCTCGAATCATGGAAAAAATGCCAGAATTGATTTCGACCATCACCAGTTTGACGACTCTTCCCAATGCACCCATAAGGTTTGCGGTTCATGCTGCAGTTCATCCCAAAACACGGGGCCCAAAAAATGACCAGAGTTGGAGCAGCCCACTAAGGCAAGGCCAGTCTTTTCAACCAAAGCTTTGTTCCAACGGCCCTGCACACTTCAAAGTGGAACATCTGGTCAGCAGAAGTCACTTTCGAAAGGATGTGGCAGCTCAAATGGCACCAACTTCTTCAAGCAAAATTGCCACACGCAGCTAGCATAGCAAAGTGACAGCGGCATCGGTCTCCGCAGTTCATAGCTTGCTGTGCTGAGCACGAGGAGCATATCTGGAAAAAAAGGGGCTCTAGTGCACCTGCTCGGCTCTAAGCAAATGACTAATTTTTGCCCAATTGAAATCTGACTCCACTGCGAAAAGGGAAGCAGCAAAATTATGCGTTGACTCTGCCTTTGTCAACCTGCAGCATGCTACTCACCAGTGCTAGGTCTTGTTCAGCACAAATTACACTAGGAAGTGCAACACCGAGGTGAGGTCGAGGAAGAGTCCTCATGGACATGTTGTGTGTTAGTATACTATGCTGTTGATCAGCAATTGTGACATTGACATACATTGACATACATTGACATCATCCTGCAGGTCTGCTTGACCTGCCAACTGCAGCAAGGCTTCACGGTGCAGTTGATCAATACAACTTTGGACTGCACATATTTTGCACTGAATTTACCGGCATTCTCTGCAGCTTAGTGGCCGCCCCTCTTTTTGGTCTGCAGCCTCTCAAGCCTTGGGGGAGAACCTGTTTCCAGTCCTGTTTGTTAAACCGTTAACACCGTTAAACCTAAGCTTGTCATTGTTGCTAGCCTACGCTTCAAGCCCTTTAGTAAGTCTGGCCAGTGAGTTTTGGTTTGGTTTCCTTTGCCAAGCCCAGAATTCTTCATGGACGTACCAGGACGGCAAGCCCGATTTTGGCAAACCTCTGCACCACCATAATTTCGCATTGCAACAGTGCCTGTGGCACTGTGTGGTATGTCATTGACGCACAAAAAGCCGCAAAGTAAGTTCAACAAACAAGCTAGCTGCAACTCAACACCTAACAAGGTTGAAAAGCGACGGTATTTTGTGAAAGACCGGATAGTCTGGACTATGCCATTTACGGGTTGAAGCACCGATGGGAGCAACAAGCCTGCATTTTGGCACTTCCAGCGGAAAACTGTGAAAGACCTAAAGAACCCCGCAACTGTGACCCACCATACCCAAACAAGGCACTATGAAACTCACAACCGCTTAACATCTGCTGAATCCTGTGTATGACTCATCACTGCCAGTCACACTGGAAGAATCCAGCCACCCGCGATGCAGCAACTGTATCTGAGAATTCTGGATCATGACAGCAGTTGCTTTGACTAAACGAACTGCTCAAATCATGGAAAAAATGCCAGAATTGATTTCGACCATCACCAGTTTGACGACTCTTCCCAATGCACCCACAAGGTTTGCGGTTCATGCTGCAGTTCATCCCAAAACACGGGGCCCAAAAAATGACCAGAGTTGGAGCAGTAAGGCAAGGCCAATCTTTTCAACCAAAGCTTTGTTCCAACGGCCCTGCACACTTCAAAGTGGAACATCTGGTCAGCAGAAGTCACTTTCGAAAGGATGTGGCAGCTCAAATGGCACCAACTTCTTCAAGCAAAATTGCCACACGCAGCTAGCATAGCAAAGCGACAGCGGCATCGGTCTCCGCAGTTCATAGCTTGCTGTGCTGAGCACGAGGAGCATGTATTACAAGAACCGGGCCTCCGCTACCTACTTGTCCACGGCTGAACTGAAGGCCAACCAATATCGAAAGGGATGTCCTATGAGGACAAGACTGCCCAATTACGTTTCTTTGGCTGGCATCAACCTGCAAATCTACCTGGTACCAAGTCCCAACCCCTGTCAACATCAAGGGCAAGCGTCCTGCTGGTCCCTGCAAATTGCTATTGAATAGTACCTCCAGCTGCATTGCAGCTGCTGCGGACAATTCTAAATGGGCTCTTCCATGTACGATCCTACATGTTCCTTGTAAAATGTCCCCGAATTGGTCTCCACACTTGGCCAACCATGCCTCGGCTTGCGCTCCTCAGCACTACAAGTAGCCTGGAAAATGAAATGATACACCTATCCTTCTGGTGGCAATCCCCGCACCAAATACCATAGCTTTATATCTGAAACACCAAAACTAGTTTGACAGCAGAGACACACAGATTAGACCTGCGATGTGTCACACACCTGCAGTAGTGTTCTTGGCATCTCACCGCCTCCTGCTAACATATGCAACCTGTGCAGCAAAATACCGCACATTTGCACACTCTACAGCTCGCCGGAAGTGTTGAACTGGATGTTTCTTGAGTGCCTTGATCAAATCAGGTCGAACATCATTAAAGTTATTAAAACGGAATCATGTCGCAGGAAAAAGGAAGCAAAGCATCCAAATACTGACAAGGTTGAACCTGAGCAAGGCATGGTGCCCGTGCCACTTTGAATTCACACCTGTTTCTACACGACGAACGTCGCCAGTGAAGATCTATCCGTTTCCCCGGCTTCAGCAAACTGTTGCGAACATCAAGTAAACTCCCATACATTCGAGATTTCATTCATGATATCAACGATACATCTTATGAGCAAAAGTCACTTTCGCAATGTCCGGAGAGGTATTGCATCTCCGGAACCGACGGATACTTCAAACAATCTTGGAACACATCTGATTCGTCAGCTGCGAAGCCTTCGCAGTGAAGTGCCGCAGGTGGTAAGCACACACGCAGGTCTCGGTGGTGCAAAAGGTGCAACACATTTCTGGCCTCCCAGGCAGATTTGGAAGCCGACACCCGTCGGCACCCTGTTCAAATTCGTATCGCTTCAAACCATTTGTCTATCCACACTGAAAACTGTGGGGATCAAGGAAAGGAACTGTCTTAAGACAGTGCGTTGCAAAAGGAAACATATACCGTATATATCTATTCTATATCTATTTTTTCAAGCTCGTCAGTGCCCGTCAGACCACTTCTGAAATTGCGAGAGGGTGCGCACGCCCCCATCCGAGACTCAGTCCGGAAAATCACAGACCTACCGTCTGCCCAGTCCAGCACAAAAATCCGTGCGTGACCCACAATACCAAACAAGGATCAACAAGGTAGTATTCCTGAGTATGACTCATCACTGCCAAGTCACACTGGAAGAATCCAGCCACCCGCGATGCAGCAACTGTATCTGAGAATTCTGGATCATGACAGCAGTTGCTTTGACTAAACGAACTGCTCAAATCATGGAAAAAATGCCAGAATTGATTTCGACCATCACCAGTTTGACGACTCTTCCCAATGCACCCACAAGGTTTGCGGTTCATGCTGCAGTTCATCCCAAAACACGGGGCCCAAAAAATGACCAGAGTTGGAGCAGCCCACTAAGGCAAGGCCAATCTTTTCAACCAAAGCTTTGTTCCAACGGCCCTGCACACTTCAAAGTGGAACATCTGGTCAGCAGAAGTCACTTTCGAAAGGATGTGGCAGCTCAAATGGCACCAACTTCTTCAAGCAAAATTGCCACACGCAGCTAGCATAGCAAAGCGACAGCGGCATCGGTCTCCGCAGTTCATAGCTTGCTGTGCTGAGCACGAGGAGCATGTGTTACAAGAACCGGGCCTCCGCCACCTACTTGTCCACGGCTAAACTGAAGGCCAACCAATATCGAAAGGGATGTCCCATGAGGACAAGACTGCCCAATTACGTTTCTTTGGCTGGCATCAACCTGCAACAATCTACATGGTACCAAGTCAAATCCCTGTCAACAAGGGAAGAATGTGTCATCTCCAATGGGAAGCAGTGCTCCCAGATCCATTGCAGCTGCGTCTAGGAATGCTGAATGGTCTCCTGTGTGTACACCTTAACCCCTTGCTTGGGCAAATAACTGGACTTTGTCTCTGATGCACCACGACAACTCTGCCTCGTCTTGCTTCCTACCAAGCATCTCTGAAATAAAGCTTGAAGGGCCTGCCTATTCAAGTCTGGCACTTTTTTTCATGGAAATCGGTGATGATGCTAGCCAGTTGCCAGAACACAGTACCAAAAAAAGGCTCTACATAACAAAAGTCGCAACTTCTGCTGGCATCAATGTAGCTGATTGAACCACTCATTACTGGGTAATCATTACTGCATTTACTGCCGATTACGCTGGAACGTCCCTGGCAGCTGCAGGTATAATGTGTCTTGGTTAGGAAGACCAGTCAAGTGCAACAAGTCTGGCACTTTTTTGACATTGCAGCCCATCCCCCATCAGGTGCACAGTTGGAAACACCTGTCTATTCAAGCCTTGATATGTCCATGCCTAAGGCCTATGCAAGCAAAGTGGTGGCCTGCAAATACACCTGTCAGTCGCAAACATGGCAAAGTCAGCAGTACCAGTATTCCATGGTTTACTCGTCATCGCACACGGACAAATTTTGGAAGTTGCACCATGGAGATAGGACGCTGGTAGTTTTCAGAGCTACTGCTCAGATCCGAGGCAACATGCCATTGCCGATGAACAGCCACATGGTCCGTGCTTTAGGTAGTTAATGGTAGTTATATAGTCTGATTTGTCCACGTCCCAGGTATGATACAAGAAATCTATGTCATTTTCCACCCCCAGAACGCAAGGTCGGTTCTTTGCTGGGAACAGTTCGCTCAAACGATTCCAAACTGGTGAACTTCAGCACAAGGCATGGAAGCAAAAGTGTGGCAACAAAGTTACATAGATTGTTACCTAAGAGCCCTAAGAGTTGCCAGCTGCCGGTGTCTTTCTTTTCCTAACAGAAAGCCCTATGCATTGGGAATTGCTAGAGGTGGAATTGTCCTACATGCTCTCTCAAGCGCTGCTCTTGAAGCGCAGCCTGGACCGCATCGCATGCCAAACTGACCAGCCCCATGGTTGCGACACGGCAATCAAGTGGCTGCAAGCTCACACAATGACGCTTCTTTGGTGATGACTCATCTGACTTTCAAGTGCTAAATCATCTCACTGATCCGCCTGATCCACTCGATCCACCTGCCAAGAGATTTGGCAAGGCATTGAGTTTGTCTTGGCATTGTCTTGGCATTGTGGCAGTTTCACTGGTCGAGACAGGCACAGCAATTCGAGCAGTTCATGCGCAAACGGAGTTGAAAAGGCCTGTCACGATGTCCATGGTCCACTCTGTCCAGCCCAGCCCAGCTGCCGACCCCTGCTATGTAAAACACCTCATGTTGAATGCAAAGCAAGCAAGAACCGGCGAAAGATGGCATGGAGTTTGCCATTGATGCCATGGTAATCATGCAGAGTCATTCTAAGAGTCTGAAGATGCCATCTGTGAAACCCGTGCTGCACTGAACCAAGTGAGCGGTGAACAAAAGGCCTTGCATCCCTGAAGGTGGCAAGTTTATGTTTTGCTTAGTCGCCATTGTCTTGTTTACACGCAGAAGAAGCTTTCGCTGGTGCTTATGCGGGTTTGCTTGCGCCAAGGTTTGGCTTTCGCGAGGTCCTCACTGCCTCTCCCTTTCTACAAATGAATAATGGATTCTGCGCGTGGCTCCAATAGCCTGACGCAGTGCACTGCACCAAAAACGATGACTGAGGACTTAGAATATGACAGCTTGGTGGTTTCAACTAATCAAATGCGCTAGATCTTCCTCAGATTAGATTAGCGAGGCTCATGACGGCATCCTTTCAACTTTGGGTTGTGAGAGAGTCAGCCAACGTGTGTGTTCAGTAAGACGGACACCCGTGCGCGATGTTGAGAAAAAATATGATCTTTTTTTTTGTGGATAGGAACCCCATCATTTTATTCCAGAGTGCTGTAAGAAACCACGCCATAGGCACGTAATGTTCTTTCAGCAACCCGCGGCGCCTCCTCCCTTCCTCCCTTGTCCTTTGTGTGAAAGGGTCACGATAAACATGGAGAGGGCCGTCATCAAGCCAGAAGAACCGCTGTCTTCTCACATCGAATGGCACACCCTGGGCTTGGCCTGTACAATTTGAAACATGAAGCGCCATCCTCAAAGCAGGACGATCACCCTTTTTCGGGCCAGTTCTCTTTAAACTCATTAAATGACGCACCTGCATAGACTTGACATTTTCAAATCCATCACATGTTTTCCAACCCTGCTCTGCTTCAGAACGTCGCCCGCATGAAACCAAACCATGGTTCTACAATGCTTTGCGTAGAATGGCAAGGCATTCTAAGAGGAATCCCTGTGTCAGTATTAGTATTCAAAATGCAGCAAATCACTCGCAAGTGACAGGTCACCAAACAATATGCAAAATGCAGAAACAACATTGCCCAAGTCTGGCAACATGGAATTGGTCTCGGCAAAGCGTGCATTGCGACTGCACAGCCAGAGCCGCCTGCCGTTTCTTCAACAACCTGTCACGAAAAAAGATCCTCTATCAAACATTATCCAACAGCTACATCTCGACTGCCACATGAGAACGCAGTGTTCAGCAAAGTTTTCGCCACTGAAGGTCACAAGGTCTTGTCCTCTGATGATTTTCCTCATTACCGCCTAGTTGACATCATCTCGGTCATCCTCCTGCCCTTTCGAGTTGAATGTTCCATCGTCGATGAAAACGAACAACCAAAAGCGCCAACCACGTTGGGTTGTGAGAGAGTCAGACAATGTGTGTGTTCAGCAAGACGGACACCCGTGCGCGATGTTGAGAAAAAATATGATCTGTTTTTTGATAGGAACCGGAACGCCACCATTTTATTCCAGAGTGCTGTAAGAAACCACGCCATAGGCACGTAATGTTCTTTCAGCAACCCGCGGTGCCTCCTCCCTTCCTCCCTTGTCCTTTGTGTGAAAGGGTCACGATAAACATGGAGAGGGCCGTCATCAAGCGAGAAGAACCGCTGTCTTCTCACATCGAATGGCACACCCTGGGCTTGGCCTGTACAATTTGAAACATGAAGCGCCATCCTCAAAGCAGGACGATCACCCTTTTTCGGGCCAGTTCTCTTTAAACTTATTAAATGACGCACCTGCATAGACTTGACATTTTCAAATCCATCACATGTTTTCCAACCCTGCTCTGCTTCAGAACGCGCCGCTCACCAAAGGGTTGAAAACAAAAAAATCGCGTTTCACTAAGACCATCCGGCAAAATTTCGGTCAACAAGGAGGATGGGACTCAGACATGACATGTCACAGCAAACTTCACAGCAAAACGCAGCTGGACTTGGAGTACACTTCATCCTTTGGCAAAGTGAAGCAGCGTTCACTTCAAACCCATCCACATGACCCATGCCGGGTCTGGCAGCGTGTCAAAAAATGCCCCATACATCCTTGAACCCGTCGGTAGGTGCCAGTGGGGGTTTTATACAAAATTATCCGGCACCGTCGCAAACATGTTCCAACACGAGCGCAGCCCCGACACATGCACGACAAATTGCAAGCCATCTTTGAATTACTCGATATAAGTTCTTTTTGCAACAAGAGCCTCGCGCTAATCGAGACGCAAGAACACTTCATGAAATTTGTTCCTCTCATGAGTGGCAGATAGTGGCAGTTAGGCAGCTCGAGTTCAAGCAGTTGGTTTGGGTCAATCAAGAATGTTCAACGGTTTCAATTTGACCCAAACCTACTTGCACCAATTTTGCAAGTTCTAAGCGCGCAACAATGATTTCAATCATCGCAGAGTCAAGTGGCATTGTTATCCTTTTCCCAATGTGCAACTGACAAACATGCTCAAGTGATGAAAACCAGGCTCAACTTGAACTTGGTGGCTGCTCAAAGTAGAAGCTACCACACAGGCCTCACTGCAAGGCCCACTGCTGACACAAGCTAGTGAAAACCAAACTACAAGTACGCATGGGACATGAAACGTCTTCATGTCGAATTTCAAGTTGCAAAACATCAACCTCGCTAGTCGCACCTAGCCCCGCAGTGCCACCTGCCATTGAAATTTGCACCATAACATTTCCTCCGCCATGCCACAAAGGGTTCGGACTTGTTTGCCGGCGCTTCCTGCTATTAGCATCGTTTTGGATCTGGAAACCACCTTTTCGATCCTTTTCGACGGTACTTGCAACATTGTGGAGCCAGACTTTCATTTGCCATGACATTCGAAACATTTTGATGCTCGAACTGTTCATGTTGCGTGGTATTTTGCAACGTGTTGGAATTGAAGGTGTCTTTAGGGTTTGCTTGGTGGTTAGTTCACGTTGGGGTTTTTGTAGGGGGTGCTTAAAATCTATTTGGGGTTGGTTCAAGATTTTATTTGGGGTTGTTTTTTTTAATATTTCGAGGTTGCTTTAGATCTGTCTAGTACTGTATCTATGCAATTTCGTGTCGGCTTAAAATTTATTTAGGGTTGGTTTAGGCCGGATCATTTACCCGTGGTTGAAACCCCAGTTGGTTTCGGTCAAGGATTTGTTCAAGGATCGGTTAAATTTTATACAGGATGTGTTTACGTTTTCTTTAAAATTGCTGCATACTACTTGGGATTGACCAAGGGTTTGGGGATGGTTTGAGGTGCATGGAGCAATGGTTCGGAATTGGTTGAAATTGGCTTTGGAATTGACGGTTGGTTTGGTTGGAATTTTACATTCACCACCGAAAAAATGCAAATTACTTTACTTCGTGTGATCCCCACCATGACATTTATACATGTTCTTACTGGCACATCTTCTGGCATTCTATCTGACATATCTTCTGACATTCTATTTGGCATTCTATCTGGCATATCTTCTGGCATATGATCTGGCATATCTTCTGGCATATCTTCTGGCATTCTATCTGGCAAATCTTCTGGCCTTCTATCTGGCATATCTTCTGGCATTCTATCTGACATATCTTCTGGCATTCTATCTGGCATTCTATCTGGCATATCTTCTGGCATATATTCTGACATATCTTCTGGCATTCTATCTGGCATTCTATCTGGCATTCTATCTGGCATATCTTCTGCAATATCTTGTGGCATATCTATCTGGCATATCTTCTGGCATATTTTCTGGCATTCTACCTGGCAAATCTTCTGGCACTCTATCTGACATTTTATCTTCCTATATGAGGTCCGGCAGGGAACACTTGGCGTGGATACTCGCGGTTGAGGTCCGGCAGGGAATCTTTGGGCGTGGATGGTCGTGGTTGAGGTCCGGCAGGGAACACTGGGCGGGGATGGTCGTGGTTGAGGTCCGGCAGGGAACCCTGGGCGTGGATGGTCGTGGTTGAGGTCCGGCAGGGAACACTGGGCGTGGATGGTCGTGGTTGAGGTCCGGCAGGGAACACTGGGCGTGGATGGTCGTGGTTGAGGTCCGGCAGGGAACACTGGGCGTGGATGGTCGTGGTTGAGGTCCGACAGAGAACACTGTGGATCGCGAGTCGCAGTTGAGCAGGAGGACGAGGAAGAGGACGAGGAGGAGGACGAGGAGGAGGACGAGGAGGAGGAGGACCAGGCAACTAACATAAAATCTAACAATCCTCACCTGGCAGGTGGGGAACAAGTACAGACAGTGTGTTCAACAAGTGGTTTTGCCATTTTCTTGGGCAAACGCAAACATACAGCAGGAAAGGAGGGCATTGGCGGGAGGGCGCAGTTGCATCATATAAGCGGAAAAGCAGAAACGTGGAGAAACAAAAAGGCAAACAAGGAGGAAACAACAGAAAAACAGAAGGCAAAAAAACACGATGACAGAAACAAAGAAAACAAAACGGAATTTTAACAAATGATTCCTTCATTTTTTATCGGTCATTATGTCAACCACTCCATTGGTAGGAACGCGTCGGCATCCAGTCATTAATCAGACACCAGGTTCTCTGAGCGCCCAACTCCATGAAGTTCGCTGACCGCCATTCACTAATCTGGTCGCCACACGCAGGCGGCATCGGCGTATTTCCGGTGTTTGTAGCCCCACGATTTTCCGCGGAGAGCAACCCCTCTATGTTCTTTAGAGGTGGATTGTATATGTGTTTTTGTCCTCCGTTCGTTTCAAACACAAACGCGTTGCATTGCCTCACCATGCTTGAAATAAAATTCCGCCATCAACAGTTGCTACCATTCTGTAGTGTCACCCTATTGTTTTGCCACCTGACGAAAAATGCCTGTCTTCATCACGTTGCATTCCCAAATCTTCACATGCTGACATCGGTTGAGCCAATTGGTCGTAATCGCATAGGTGTGGATGCAAGGTGCCTGAAATGATGGGAAAAAAAATCACCCAGACAGGCCCTGACCTTAATTCACATGACAAAACAAGTTTGTTTTCGTTTTCACCAAAAAAAACACTCATGATCCCCATGCCGCCGCCCACCGATAAAAACCTCATGTGCAGCGACTCGTTCCTGCAACAAAAAACGGCCACCACCATAGTTTCCATTCCACAATCGTGCCCGAATGGAAATAAAATCCACCTGTTTTGCTGCTACATTCATTTCCGAAACGATGTATAAAATCGTGGTAATGTAAAACCGTGTGCACTTCATGACACGTGGCTGCGGGCAATGCTGCTGGCAAACAAAATTCTGGAGCGGGTATTTCGCGGCATATATTCCATACAACAGCATAATTTTTTTATACTACATTTGTTTGCGGTCAAAAGAATCGTCCTGGGCAAAAAAAAGGTGCGATGTCCTAGATGAAACCCTGGGATTGTACGAAATTTGTCTGCAGGTCACGCAACAAAGAAAGATGGTGTGTGTGTGTGTGACAAAGTTGTGTGTGAAAGATGGCGTGTGTGTGTGTGTGTGTGAATCCTGCTATCACATGCAGGCACAAACTCATATACATACGTACTTTAACCCTTGAAGTGAAAGCAGAGCAGGGGGCCACGGCTCCATTCATCAGTCCGTGGCCAACGAAGCTACTGATGTTTGGAGAGGATATGCAGTCTGATCAACTGCACGTACCTGCGAATCGAACTGTTGATTTCTGTTCCTCTATGACGCTGTTTGCTTTAAGAAAGAATTTCACATTTCATACTGTCTCATCCATTGCTTGCACTAGTAGTTTTTGAGTTTCTGAGCTCGTTCGGGAGCCTTCATGTATTGCGCTGACATGGCATCGAGCTTGTTTCGGGAGCCAGGTTTCTAAGGAATTCAAGGCGAGAACGAGATCATTCACATGACGGTCCATTTCAAACCCAATTCAGCAGTGTGTACTGGGTGCACGGCAGATTATGCCGACACCATCGCAGGGATTCGTCCCAGCTCAAGGATTATCTCGCGACGCATTCGCGTGTCGTGTAGGATGACTGTCATGTAGATGACAGTAGAAGGAGCCCAAATGGGCGAAGAACAGCCTAGCGGCACTCAAAAGGACGCCTAGCGGTGAAGGACGCCTAGCGGTGAAGGAGCCTTAAGGCGAAGACTAACTGATACATGGATGTTGCGGCACTCAGTCCACCATGCAAAGACTTGGTTGTATGTGTGTGCATGTGTGTGTCAGTGTGTGTTTCCTTTGGTCTAAATAACCAAACCAGTGCTTCTCTTTGCATTACATCATTCCGTGGGAAGTTCGGAGTTTGAATTCTGCATGCTTGTGTGAGGCATCAAGCTTGGGTATTCGATAAATCGTGCATGTATGACCTTCATGATAACGCATGTGCAGAACATGATGGGCTGTTCCGAGAAATTTCTGAATTTTGTTATGTGTACCTTGATGCGCGCAAAAATGTTTTGTATCACTCGATATTTGCAATTTGTTACTTTGTGTTAATTTGTTATTATGTGTTACTTGATGCTGGCAAACCACTGTATTTTATAGCTGCTATAGCCATGCCGTCAAAAAGTGCTGGGGGTCCGCCTCCTCAATATGATGGTCAACGACAACGCGGTCCTTTAGCGACTTTGTTCCTTACAGATAAAGCTATCTACTTCGTAGAAGAAAGCATATATAACAATAAATATCACCTGTGTCATATCCCCGTGCACCCTTTCTCCCAACACCCAAAGCTGGACAACCAAAAACTACACAGGACCGGAGGGGCCTGAAGATGGTGCCCCTGAAGTTTCCAATGAACAAAACACCCAACAATTAAAACTACGCAAATACAGTTTCCTACAGTGCAAGTTTCGCATGTTTTATTTATCAAATGTGTGACTTAGAAGACCCAGCATCAGACCACAAAAGACATAATAATAATATAACCCGGAAAACGACAATATTATCTTAAACAGTCTTGAACTATGAAACCACCAACACCACAGCAAGACTCTGCAACCTGTTCAGGATGTGAGAGTTGACACTGGTAATCCTCATGACGCCATTGAAAATGGGCAACGGGATAAAATCCAGGGCTGGCCATGTAGGTCCGATTCAAGGTGCGACACGCCTTCTCCAAAGACTTCTCACGGCCGATGGTCTCCAGGATCCTGCTCTGAACTTCCGCTTCAAGTGACTGCAACGCGTGCCTGAGATGGGGGCAAAACTTCACTTAGTCTGTGGCTACTTATGCGCATACTTTTGAACTTTATGTGATCACATGCAGTGTGCACCAAAAACGAATTTCTTGCAGCTTGCAATTTGGGCAATCACCAAACTTAGTTTCAAAACCTATTATTCAATTGCGCCGATTCAGAAAAATACTTTTTCTTGAACTTCTTGGGTGGTGACTACGAAAAAACTTGCAATGAGGTTAACATCAATGGGCCCGGTTGGTCTGCATCTTCGTTTTGTGTGGTTTGCACAAAACAGGCCTCCCTAAGTTCTTATTATTAAAATTATTGAAGCAAGCTACCTTTTGAATTTGTGATTTTTTGGGTTGGTGATTGAACTTAAAGTGACCTGCCAAAAATCGCAATTTTAGAACTTGCCTTGGGGCAACTGAAACTGCCTGCAATGACCGATACATACCGGGACATGTCGACTCCAACCAGACGTTGATGGGAACAATCGTAGAAACATTTATTAGTCTAGCAACAAAAGTTCAACCTGCAACTGGCTTGTCTGAGTGGCCACAAAAAACACCACAAGAAAACATCAAAACCAAGGTGCGTCAGGATGCCGGAATACTTGCATCGCTCGTAGTCAACGAAAAAGCCTCTCTGATGGTTTTCATCACAGTTGGGCCGCGGTTGAAGATACCTTGCCACATGTCAAGAGATTGAATGATTCAATGATTCTGACTGATGGTCGGTTTCCGAAGCCACCCATACCAATGTCAGTCAAACATGGGGCCCCAACAGTGTGGCTGAACATTGAATTACAGTAAAGCATCTGGTCCATCTGCTGATCAATACAGGCAGCAAAAAAACAAAAACAAAAGTCAATTCACTGCAACCGCAAAGTCAAGGGGCTCATCCTGCAACTTGTGGGAATCATCCAGCATTAACCCCAAAGTATATCGCATGAACTCTGCCCCATTGCCGTCGGCACTTTCCAATTCTACCACGGCTTCTCGAAGCTTCTCTTCGGAAAGGGGTTCTGCCATGGGAGCAGGCTGATAAAAATCTAGAATAAAATCGGAGGCGGGTATGAGCCGGAGTCTCTGAGCAAAAAGGGGTGACCATGTCACAAGACCAACATGGCGCAACAATGCTGAGGGTCTGTGTCAGTATAACGACTTCTGCGAGTTTGCCATGCTTAAGTATCTGTTTTTTACCATCATTGTCATCTGTCTCCGCTAGTTACTTCCTGTCAGCCCTCCCACACTTGTATCGGTCCTTCTGCAGAGACAAGGATGCCAAGACAGCCTCAAAAACAAGGGAACATATTTTCACAACAGCCGGCCAGGGATACCCAACAAAGTCTCTCATTAGTCGTGTTTCTGCCAATGACCTGTCAATTAATGGAAATGAAAGCCAGTGCCAAATTCCAAGGCCCAAACCGCACAGCAACAGAAAACCGAACATGTCTCCACAGACCTGGGTCAAGCTTAGCTAGTGTTCCCACTAAGTCACTACCAATGGCAAACTGACAGAATGGATGCGGAAGAACACCTGCACAACCCTGACAACACACAACCCACAAAGCAACTCATTGCCAATCCAACTTCATGGGGCCCAAACCCAAAAATCATGTCTGATTTCATAGGCCCAAGGTAAGGTGGTCCAAGTCCACCTGACAGACAATGCGAAAGTCTACAGCCCAAGAATCAGTGTCAGACTGAAGGATAGAAACAAAATGGGACGAAAAAGAAAATAAGTAAACCCAAGCCTCTTCACATCTCTGGATTGACCCTGGCCTGACATGCTGGAACATTCATCATTCACACTGGCTGAAAGCCATGTAGTGTAAGACAATGAAGTGAAAATTACTCATATCAAATGAAATGTCTACACATTGAATGTCTAAACAAATTTGAAGAGGCCCGGACACATGAGGGCAGAGAAGATTGATGCCAACCCCATTGCCAATGTTGGAGCACCTGGGGCAATGTTTCTGCATGTGCTGTTCCTTGATTGCTGCCACAAAACATGGTACAGCACCACATCACTTTTCAAAAACACACAAAATAACAAGCAACAAAGCACTTGTTTTTTATATAATGTATATATATATTACATAAAGAAGGAGTTATATCACTTTCAGCCAAGAGTCAACGGATTCCATTAGCCAATGGAGTGTCTGTTGAAATGACATAGATCCGAGTTCAATGGATAAATAAAACACAATCACGAAAGCTGCTGTGTCCAGTCACTGCCAACTAATTGAAGTAAGAACATGGCCAGTGCACTGACAGGTTCCTGAACCTACACAAACGCAGCTTCAAATTGAAAAGCAATGTGGAAAGTCTCGAAACAGAATCACTGTGCCCACCACTGCGTCAAGAGCTAGAGGTTACACTGAACCGGGGGCCCAGCTGCAGACCGGTTGAAAAAGCACAGGGTGAAAATCAGAAAAATCAAATCAAGCAACGGGAAATTTAAATGTGACATCGAACTGAACACTTGGATCGAAGCTTGCTACTCAGCTATTGAATGAAATTGCATCTTGTTTGAAGCGCCAATGCCAATGTGAGTGAGTCAGCACTGAGTTTCACGCACTGGAAGGCCCAACGACCCAATTGCCTTCCGCCAGGCCAGCACGAAAACAAAATGGAGCATGCCCAGTTACAGTGGCCCAATCTTTGACTGCCTGAGTCTGGGTTTTTGTTTCACTGTCACCGAGTCAGCAATTCAGTGGCCTGGCCCCCTCCAAAGTCGAAGCAGCTTGCCCAAAACCACCTTCATTGTTATTTATTACAAGTCGCAGCGAACGCAACAAAATTTGACATGTTAGAAGTTCGCAAACAGAAAAACTTGCACGCCGACGCCCAGGGAATGAATTGAATCTATAATTCAAATCTCACTTGGTCTGCTCTTTCCACCATGATTCCGAACAAGCTTTGACTTTGAACATCTCACTGTCAACATGGGGCCCACAGCATCGAATCAGCATGAACTGCAAGACCAACAAAGAGCTCCACCTGAGTTGAGGATCAACCGGGGCCCAACGTTTCTGAAATCGCATCAAAACACAGCCACACCCGAAAACAAATGACTTACCTTCATGTCAAGGCTTGGGTTTTGGTTGTTCTTTTCAAGAATAAACGTATACCAATAAATAAACTGATATTAAACTGAACAACTAACAGCATCAAAAAGTGATCAAATGCACCGACCAAGGACGTGACACATAAGCCAGGCCAGCATCTTCACACAGACACTGAACCGTCGTGGCCACATAGGAAGCAGGCCGGCTTGGTCACTTTGGCACCGATAAAGATGGTACTAATCTTATACTACAATATGAAGATATGAATCTTGAGGGGTATGACATTGTCTGCGGCAGTGACCCTACTATTTAAAAAATCAAACAGAGCCAGAAAAAACTGCACATGAGGCTAGGAAAATTGCATATCCTGCAATATAAAATAAGTTATATATTCTACAAAATCATGGGGGTCTAAAATTCTCTCCAAACCTCTGTCACATGCACCGAACAAGAACCAAGAGGTTTTTACATTTTTCCTATCCAACAGTGCATCAAAACAAAACATTAAAAAACACTTAAACACATTTAAAAGCATATAAAACCATTTTCCCCTTCTTTTTTTTTTGCACTTGGGCCAAATAAATAAAACCTTGCTGAAGTAAACCGTACAGATCTAGCCCGCGGCATCGGGTTGGGGATTCTGGATGGCAAACAGCACCGTTAAATGTATCCACTTGGACAACTCACTGGCGCAGCAACTGCGATCTGTTTCAATTACCTGGCATGTCTTGTTGGTCCATTGCGTATGATCTGATGCATA
>CAMXCT020000387.1:225522-258756 GCA_947184155.2 Cladocopium goreaui | reverse complement strand
CGACATCCGAACCTCCAAAAGTGGTCCGAGACCGTCAGTTTTTAACACTTTTGACTTGGAAATGTGCTTCGCGCCACAACGGCGTGCACTTTTTTTCGACATCTGAACCGCGAAAAGTGGTCCGACATTGGTGTGTTTTGTACATTTTGACTTCAAAATGTGCTTCGCGCCACAACGGCGTGCACTTTTTCGACATCGCAACTTCCAAAAGTCGTCCGACGCTGAGGTGTTTTGTACCTTTTGACTTGGAAATGTGCTTCGCGCCACAACGGCGTGCACTTTTTCGACATCGCAACTTCCAAAAGTCGTCCGACGCTGAGGTGTTTTGTCCATTTTGACTTGGAAATGTGCTTCGCGCCACAACGGCGTGCACTTTTTCGACATCGCAACTTCCAAAAGTGGTCCGACCATGGTGTGTTTGTACATTTTGACTTCAAAATGTGCTTCGCGCCACAACGGCGTGCACTTTTTCGACATCTCAACTTCCAAAAGTGGTCCGCTCCTCTACTGTTTTGTCCATTTTGACTTGGAAACGTGCTTCGCGCCACAACCGCGTGCACTTTTTCATGTCTCATCTGGCCAGCTGGCTCCGCACCCGCCGCTTTAGCGAGCCTACTTTTCGACCCTCCGGAGCCACAAATCATTGGAAAAACACAGTGAATCGCGACTTTCCTACCTTTTCGCGCATCTCCATCTTCTCTCTTCTGATCTTTCTCTTCTCTCTGCCTCTTCCCTGCTCTGCTTTTCATCTATCCATATTGTCGGAAGTTTGACTTCTAAACTTCCTTCGATCATTATATATATATATATAGTTATATATAAACATATCATTAAAACATATATATATATTTATACCGTTATATATTCGCCCAATTCCCTTCCATCAAATCTATTGAGTTGTGTTTTTTTGGATCTTTTTGGCATGTTAATTGTTAGTTCATATCAGCTTCACTGGTCTCTGTAGTTTTAATTTCCAGGATGCGACTCAACATGATGCTGGGCGACCCTATAGTGTATCGAGCAAAGGCTAGCCATAACATGAAGTGAAAGACATTGTCAGGAATTTACCATGGTGTTTTCGGCACCATGTTTTTCTCAATTAATTGTGCTTGCAGCCTAGGTTGCTCAAAAGTGCTGGCAGAAAACTCAATGCGCAGAAAGTATTGCTGACAAAAAGGGCTCTAGGAAAGGTAAAGGTGTAGAGACCAAATACAGTCAATGAATACTGCAAAACTAGAGTATGTTTCAGCTGATGAAATCAAACCGTAGAAACCGCGTTGGTTTAAACTCTAGAGTAAATCACAAAGGTAGGGGCGCTATACGTGGGTGCTCTCAGCAGAAGTATTGAACATTTTGCTTGGGCATAGTGCGGTAGGCATGAGGCAGAGGCAGACTGACAATTTTTGTTTTGGTGGGAAGAGGGTATCAGCTAAAGAACAATTTTCGTCAACGATCCAAAGTTGAAACTACCCGATGCAATCAGAGAAGCTGTATGACTCATAAATGACGCTTCCAAATCTCAGTACAATCTGTTGTAGTTGGGTTACTTAACTTAACAGCTGCCATGTTTTTTAGAGTTTCGCGGGTTTCCTGCATGTTTCTTGGCAGGTGGAGCCTTCTTTCTCTTTCGATTTTCGGCCTGGTGCTGCATTTATCCCTTCGCAGAGTCCTTAACAAGTGCACATACAAAGATATCACATGATATCTCTAATTCTACAGCGGTGAAGTCTTTACGCAGCTTTACCACAGATTCAAACAGAGAGGTGAGGAGATTCACGGAACTTAGGAGCTGTGAAATTCTTACGGAATACAAAGGAGGACTGACATGAAACTTCCAAAGAATCCTTAGACTTCACCAGCTTCAGCATGGTCTGAGGTGCAAGCTTTGTTCCATGCAGATATTTGCGGGCAGCCCCAATTCCTAGGGTGCGTCGCCACGCACAAGATTTGGATGGCAGGAGACAGTACTGGATGCGTGCAGCACAGCAATGTGTGGGCCTATCTGAGATCTCTGTCCTTACAGGGCCTACAACCTTTGCCCATAGCTGCCATAGCTGAACTGCTTTGCTGTTCTATGCTGTTTTATTCCTGCCAGAATCTTCTTCTTTGCGATCCGCTGCAGTCGCCCTTGTCTCCAATCCTCCAAAACCAAAAGCCCTCAACCTATCAAGAAATGCTGATGGGTTCCCCTATGCCAATGCAGGAATGTGAAGAAAGAATACACGGTGAACGAAGAGATCCGTGCCAATGAAGTACGGGTTGTTGGCATTGCCTCTGGTGAAAGGGGCCAAATGCAGGACTGGGAGCACTGCTGGTGTTCAGGCCGCTTGCATATGCGCGACACCTCAAATAGAGTAGGACAACCCATTCGGTGACACCTGTCAACACCCAGGCCCAGGGTCCCGGAGGAATGGATGGAATTTAACATGCAATATGAATCAACGTGAAAGTTAAGGATGCAGAGCTCGCAGGGATGTGAGATTTGCTGCCCAGACTTTTGTATGGCTACAGTGGAGTTTCTGCATGACTCTGTCATTTCCAGCAACTTTCTACATGAACCCAACTCGACGAGCCAGGAGACCAATCAGATTATGTCCATTTCTGGAGCACTTGACATGGCAAGAGAATTGGGCGTGGATGTGATCCTCATCAATGAGGCTCGGCAGATGAAGAAAGTGTTTATTTCAGTTGGCAGCGAGACATCCTGTGAAGTTCAACTTGAACTTCCGCATACTTCCGCTTTCCGTTTCCACATCGAAGGACCAGGACCCACCACTGGTCAAGATAGCAAGTGCGAGGGCTCAGTCATTGCCACTTTGATAGGAAAACTTAAAATTTCCCCAAAAAGAAAAGTTCACATTGATGACAAAGTATGATTACGATGAGTGTCTTTCAAATGATGCGTGTCTCTAAGAGCAAACTCTAGCATCAACACTCAATCACCCAAACAAATGTATAGCATGCAATGGTACACAGATGCACAAATGCAGAGACACAAAAACACACACAGACACACGGATCAATACATATGGTACTCATGTGTATTGATCAACAGGTACATGCAATAGATGAGATATGATATGATGAAACGGGATAACACAATATGAATTTCTCGCTCTGCAAATTGATTGAGCTTTTATCACATATGTTTGGATTCTTGGAGCAAGAAAGCCAGCTTTCAGCCAGAAAGTTGAGGCGTGGGAAAGTATATCTATCAGGAAAACAAGAAGAAAAAGGCCATGAATTTCATTTGCAAGATTGGGCAGCATAGCCACGAACTGGAGTGTCACCCAGAACAAATCTACCGAGATGCTGAGATGGATCTCACTATCGGTAGCCGCTAGCCACTGCCAGTGCCTTCATATGCAACATGCCTTGTCTGAGCGTCCACTTCATGATGTTACAAAGTGCCATATGAAGCTTGGAAGGAGCAGGCGAAGAACAAGCAGCCAAAGATGAAAGAGGTGCCATGTTTCCAGTTCTTGTACTCTTCGCGTTTGTGACTTGCGCCAAAAACAGCTCATAGCTGTCTCGATTCTCCGTTTAGTTAGCATGTTCACAGGTGAAGATCAGCTACACAATCGGCGACCATGACCTTTACACAAGGCAGCTTTGACATCATCATATGTGACAATTTGTGTTGTGGTCGGTGCAGAAGTCCTGAAGCTCTTCCCATGCACAGCGGATTGTAAATGCAATCAATGACTTTGCTGCCAACAACCATCTTGCTCATTTATGGAACTGCCCAAACCAAGTACTGCGAACATCGGGCAGCTTAGAAATGAAGTGTATGTGGCTGCACTACAGTCTTTAAAGGCGTTCTTGATGACTTGACGTGATCTCTGAGGTTGACTCAGATTGAGAAGTGGGTAGAGAATCCTCGTCAGCAGGCGCTGGGAGTGGAAGCCACGTGTCCTACATGATGTCATAGCTGCCTATGGGGGCCAGTTTTCTAACAATCAGTTGTTGTTAGTTCTTGCGGGTTCTAGCAGTTTTTTTGGTTTGTAGCTTACACTATCACCTGCTGTACATGGTTTGCAAACATGTATATGTATATATATATATATACACGTATATCTATAGATGAACACAGACAGACACTCTTGTCATTTTGCAAATGAAGACCCAGCAACTTGCGACACACTTTTCTTGGAAATTGATGAGTTCAATGTTTGTTTTAGAGAGGTCGAGTTCTTGCGTTCTTGCTTGGGCGGGAAAATGCGATGTGTTCAGGTAAAGGTCCAAGTCGTTCTCAAGGGCAGATCTCGAATGTTTGAAAAGCAAGCCAGGTCTGGTTTTGCTCAGCTGCAATTGACACACGCGTAAACGCAAGCAAGAACAGCTGGATAGCAGTGGCATATGCAAACCAAGCTGAAGTAATGATGAGGAACACACTGACTCAAAACATGACTTGTAGCTGTCCTTGTCTTTGCCATTACTACCAGTCATGATCTTGCATCTCTTTGGAAAGTCTTTGCGCTTTTTCATTGCATCATTTGCATCTGCGTTTGATGACTTGGCCAGTTGGTTGGCTACCTTTGAGATCTCGACAGGCAGCTCTTGGATCGGGTTCGCCGGGAGGTAGCAGCCTATGCGAAGGTCCCTGGAATAGCACGGACGCCCAGCTAAATTTTTGTGTGTCTTATGAGCTCGTGGCAAATCTTATGAGCTCGTGGCAAAGTGCCTATGATTTATACATATTTATACAAACGTGACTTCAGAAGAGTTTCCCCAGTTCTGGGGTCTAGTGCTTGCTGCCAATTCTCCATATCTGGATTTTGTCATCTGGTGGTTCCAGGACAAGGGCAACGATCCCGTGACCAAGGATGGAAGAGGTGGATGCCTCAAATAATTTTGTTTCGAGAGGCGTTTGTCCAACTGTAACCAATCCGATGGATTGATTACTATCATCGTTGTCATTGTTGTCATTATAATGAGAACAATGATGTTGTCATCACGGTTCTTGAAAAATATTGTTATTTGTTGTTACGATTGTTATTATTGTAATTGCTGTTGCTGTTGCTGTTGCTGCTGTTGCTGTTGCTGTTGCTGTTGCTGCCGCCGCCGCCGCTGCTGCTGTTGCTGTTGCTGCTGCTGCCGCTGCCGCTGCCGTTGGTGTTGTTGTTGTTGTTGTTGTTGCTGCTGCTGCTGCTGCTGTTGCCTTTATCATTATTGTTATTATTAACATTACTATTATCATCATTATACCGACATGCGTTGTTATTTTCATTTGTGCCTTTGAACAGACTACATTGTAAGTATTGCGGTTATACTCAAGATCCTTACTGTGTTTTTATCTTTTCTTAATCATCTTAGTTATTTCAAGTGAATGAGAATCGTTTCCTCCAACGCAATTGAGGTGATTTGATCATGCTTCTGGGCCAGGGTGGAGTTCCCAGAATTGTTGTGCTCTCCAGCATGGCTTCGGTCCAGGCTGAGGGTCCAGGCTGACCACAAATGTCATGCTAGTCCTATCATGTCCGTGTCCAGATTGAACAATTGAGAAAAGTCCTAGGTCCAGACAGAGCACTCCTCAAGCAGATTATCGAGGAGACACCGAAAACAACTGAACAACTGAACAACTGAACAACTGAATAACTGAATGGTGAAGGTCGTTTTGGAGATCCAAGTGTGAAAAACAAAGCAGTTCAAGTGCGAGGACAGGAAAGGATACTGCGAGGATCACAGAGAGCACTGTGACAACAGATTTAGCCATTCCAAAGCTCTAAAGCAAACACCATCGAATTGCCGGACATGTGTGACTGGGAGTCGCTGATAGATTGTGTCAAGGAAGATAAGATCAATTTTATTCAACCATTAACTATAAACATCCTTAAACATTAATTAGATTATCTATAAGTCAGAAACAACCAGAATTTTTGTTCTCTCCCAGGAGGCTGGCGGCAAGAAGGTGGGGTCTGATAGGGGCCAGGATGGCCGACAAAGTTCTTGCATCAACCGACCTGTCTTGCAACAGAAAATGCAGCATACAGTCAATGCGACTGATACCATGACACCAAACATATGTAGGGAAACAGGGGAAGTGCTTTACCAGGCCTGTAATCTGCACGCATTTTTTTGATCTTGCACTTTATGCAGTGCTTGAGCATACTTGCAATACAGATCCAACAACAACAACAACAACAACATTGTCATGTAGAGGAGTCTGCCAACACAACCAGGTATGGAGATGCACACCGATAGCTGATTTCCGCAACACGCTGCTGTAGGGGCATGCCTTATTGATAGGTCTGATGGCTATTGTATTGCAACAATTTGCCCAATGTATTGCAACATGCAGGCCGTCCAGAAGGGAGCACTCGAGGAAGAGGAAGTGGAAGAAGAGGAAGAGGAAGAAGAGGAAGCACCGGCAGACGAGGACTCCAGTGGTCACCCCGCTTTTGAACGTGGCAAAATCCCAGGGTTGCAGGCGGATCGCAGTTTTACAAGAGGATATTGTTAGGTGTGCACGGACAATGTGGACAATGCCTCTTTTCTTGCAATTAAGCTTTCTGTAGGGTAGAGTGGACACATGTCCATGCAACTTCACTCCAGACAGCAAAGACCATTTGTTTTTCCTTCCCAGAACCTACGGTAGAGTTTCAGCTCAACAGGTACAGGTCCTGGTAGCTCACTTTAAAAACCTCAGTGCTGGCACGAGCGCAGGATGATGAAGTCAAAGCCATTGAGGCAGAGATGAAGGAAATGCGGGAGGACCATCCTCGTTGTTGCAGCATGCGTCAGTCATACACACAAGAAAACAAAAAACAAAGGAGTGTAGAGGACAGGGTCGAGGACACATGAAGCGAGCCTTTGGTTACTTTGGTTACTTTGATGTCTTTGTTTTGAAGAGTTCCCATTCAGCATGACAAACATGGATTTCAGAAAGTGTATGGTCTTGAAACGACCTGAATCGAGCAACTTGCTGCTTGATAGAGGCAAGCACGTGATAAAGCATCAAGTCAACATCCCATTGTGCAACAAATGCCTGTTTGGCTAAAGATATCTAAAGCACATTCCACCAGCTTTATATGACAACGGGTTCTTTACATGGTGCTACGCTAAAAACACGACACACACACACACAGACACAATCACAAAAGCATTGGTCAGCATAGAGCAATCATAAGACATCCAAGCCTCCATGAAGGTTCTTGTGACACCGTTCAAGGCCAAAAAAGGAGGAAGGGGCCTAGTGGTTGATTTTCATATATATAAAAAACCAAAGACATTGTGCTCATGGGCCTCAAAATCTGCCCAAGATTCAGCTCTGATCCTAGACCTTTCCCCATGGTTTTGCGACGTTGGATGTGCACGACCCCTGCAGCATGTGCATGTCATGTCATATGTTGGAGGTCTACGCTGGTTTTTCCGGTCAACTGTGAACATTCAACTCTATGCTAGCTATGCCGCTATGTTTCAGATATCCATGAAGAACTTGATGCCTTCAGACACCGAATAAAGAAAGTGCTTTGAGGAGCTGATCGAGTGTGGCATCAGCCCTGGCCAAGTGAACCAGGAACCTGAGATGCAGGAGCAAGTGATGACTAGTGATGGTGTGCTGACAACCAGAAAGACAGTTTTAAAGTGCTTAAACATGCTTCAAATCAGTAGGTGCAGTTTCACTTCATTTTTCTTGCTTAAGCCTTAGACGAAGCTGTGTCACCCCATAGTCTTGTGTGCAGTAGTTTGACACATTCTCGAAGACCATTCAATTTTGCATCCAACCGAAGGATTTGAATCTCGAACTTTGCTTGTAACAATTTCATGAACATGAGAGTGATAGGGAAACACAGAGAAAGAGAGAAAGAGAGAGAAAGAGAGAGAGAGAGAGAGGCAGAACAAACCTGTCGCACGGTGAGAGGACTTGCTAAAGCGCTTGAATGCCGCAAAGGTGCCAAGCGCTTTCAAACTGACGATTTTTACCCTTTCTATCCCTTTCTATCCCTTTCTCCTTGCTTAGTGTTGAAATCGGTACATCGAACACCCTGAGGTGACCCGCTACAGAAATCCCCAGACACCACCAGTGAAGTCACATTTTTCAGTTCTTGGATGTCGACTCCAAGTCGACATTTGAAAATCAAAATATTTGTGAACATTTTCAAGCTGGTGCAAGGCAGTCTTCAATGAAGCGAGAATACTTGCAAACAGCTTACAGTTGGCATGTTTTTTGCATACACAAAAAAGGTGATGCGTCGCATTCTCAAACCAGGCTAAAGCCTTTGAATGCCCACTAGGCAACTAGGTCCAACTAGGTCCAATACGTTTCACATTGTCTTACTATGCCATGGACTCCGATGCTTCTGTGTTTGTGAACTCAAACCTCAGGGTCCGATCGCCAGGCCAAAGTCGGTGCTTAGACTCGCGCTGGGATCCACTCGAATCTCCCTTTCAATTTGGTTCCTGAGTCACTTGAGTCACTTGAGTCACTTGAGTCATTTGAGTATTTGTTTGCAACATGTTCCACCTTTCCCCTGGAGCAGAATGCCACTTGAGCTCTTTGCTGCATTTTTTGGACTGTCTTTAACATCAGGCAGACGGTAGAAAAAAAGGCAAGTGCATAAGGACAAGCAAGGACATGTGTAGACATGTGGTACATCTTTGTACATCTTTGTCACACCGTCAACATCTTACGTTGGAATCTGGAAAGCTCTCCGTTTCACAAGCAAGGATGCACCATGCATCTCGATTTTCAGATAGGTTTTCACTCTCTGCTTGCCTGCAAGAGACAAACCGGAGCTGCTGTGCTGTCTGGGATTTTTATTCCATCCTATTTTTCCAAAGACTTGGTTCTCCCGAGTTCTCCCTTGCTACTTCTCATTTGTGTCTTGCTTTAGGGATCAGCATAGATGGCCGTTTCAAACCTGTTCTCCGGAACAATGTCCTGCCCTCATTTCGGCAGATGGTATTGTCCAAACCCTTGAATTCTTTTGATATTATATATACACATACATTATTCAGTATATAGATACATTTGTTGGTTGCAGCTTTTGAGGTGCAACCAACTACAATCCCAATGATCACCACCGTTTCTTTTTGGCTTGCACAGCTTTGCTTTGAGCTAAAGCTGCGACCTCAGGGCATTTGTATGGGCATGGCAGGGATGGAGCCACTTCACTTCAAACACTTGGCACAGTGGGGAGTTTTTGATGTTTTTTGATCGCCCAGTGGAGCGCAGAAATCGTGGTTGCAGCGATGGCACTCGCAGCGGCACTTGCAGCGATTTGTCCTCCAGGAGCGGCGAATCCATGAAAGAGTGAAGGCAGTGAAGGCATGAATGTTTGGAACATCACTATCCAGGAAAAAGAAAGCCTAGCTATGGCCTCAAAAACAAACAAACAAAAATGCTAAGAAAACTGGCTGATGTTGTATGCTTTGTTGCAAGGGCTGCAGTATTTGTGGTCAAATTCCGCGACTGACGTCCATCGACGCTGAGTTGTGCAAGGATCTGATGACTTCTGCGACCAGAATGAGATGATCACTTTGATGACCACCGACGGCCATGCTGTGTTCAGATTCCCAGTGAAATCAAGGACAACAGGATGACAACAGCGACAACATCTCAAAAAGAATGGAAATGTACTTCCAAGATCTTCCAAGCCTGGTCCAGGGGACAAGACTACATATTCCGAAGCCATGCCAAAGTTCTGTTTTCCATGGCGCAGATTTTCGAGGTTTTGGTTTTCATCATGGCTGAGGCCATGCCTTGATGGCTTGCTGCGAGCACGTTGCCCTAAGGGCCCACAGGTGCCTGTGCCTTCGTCTCGGCATCCGCTCGGTGGGCAGCGTCTGCACCACCTATGTTTCCAAGCTGAAGGAATCAAGATAATCAAAGTATAAGTTCAGTATAAGCATCCAATGCTTCTAACATCTTGAAACTATATAATTCTTGCAGTCTTCACAAGTCCAACGAATTACACTGGATGTTGATTTGAAGGATTGAAGTTGCCGCCCGAACTTAGAAATTTGGAAAGCAAACTTACAAATTGGTGACTGCTGGAGACTTGAGCAATTATAAACAGTACTGGTACCATGGGTCGCCTGCTTGGAACTGCTTCCGGTCCAGTCTCAGTGCAACGAACTCGACATACTCAACATACGACATGACAAATTTGGATTCTCAAAGAGCACAACCACAGGCCGCAGCCGGTGAGGAGTCGACGACCCAGCAGTGACAACATGTGATAAAAAGGGGCTGGGGATGTACATGGAACAAAAACAAAGACAGGTCTTTCAAACATTTCTGAATGATCTTGTGGCCACACTCAAGGCTCTCTGTGGTCCTGCCCCTCTTGCAATGGGTTTATGCGGCACGGGTGCAGGAGTGTGAAAGAAAATGCCACAGATATACACAGATTGTTCTGACCTTTTGAGACGAACTTGGACTCGTTTGAAAGCTCAAACTCGGCATCAGGACCGTCCTTTGACTTCGGGAGATGGAGACATTGAGCATTTTGCGCGTATTGTTCGCTTGGCAGAAAGTGCGCAAGCCAAGAGTTGGAGATCATTTGCTTTATGACAACATTACGGGCCTTGCGGGGGCTTGCCATTGGGTAGTGCTGGGTAGTGCTGTTCTGAGCTTTGGGGATCAGGGACCCACGTTTGCCCAACCCTCACGGAGCGATTTTTCGGTTTACGGTCGGTGGATACTGATTGTTCATCATTGTTCCAGCTGCAAAACACCAGGGTCACTTCTCAGCAAAATTTCAGTGGAGTGGCCAGTTATGGTCTCCTGCAACAGCTTGCCTGTCAATATGGTGGCCCCACGTTCCTATGATGTGCTGTTGTTTTTCTTTTTTTTCAAGTACAGTGCGGAACCTAAGTGTCTGGTTGAAAACTGCAGAAAAAAGCATCAACATCCTTTTGCTTTCTGGTGTCTATGCTGGTGTACTGTTATCCTCCTAACATTCAAGTGGTTATGCTCGTATTTTCATCGGTTCGTCAGCGTTGCAAATCATTGTCCGCGCGGTGGCCAGCCCTGATTTATCTCCTGGTAAGGGCATGTGCAGTGTAGCAGGGCCTTGCTTGTCGACTGTCCCTGGTAACCCGAAGGGAGGCCATGCCGTGCTGCTTTATTATACACTGTTCAACTAATACTCTTTTATACTCTTTTGCGGGCAATACTTTACTTTCAGACTTAGAGCTGACTGAGAGGATGGGGACTACGAGATGTTGGTGAGCTACAGGAGATGCTTTTTTTCCTTCCCGATTGTCAGTTTCTAGGCACAATACTAGCAAACAGAAGCAAATCAATCTCCAAGAGATACTGAGCTTCATGTCCTTAAGTGACTGCTATGTCTTGGAAATGACTGCTTGAATCTCAAAGCTGCTTATTCGACCTCTTGAAGGAGCGAATTATGGCAAAACGGAGTCGCGCACGAGGAGCAGGTACCCTTCCAGAGGACGCAGTGCATTTGGTGTAGAGTCTAGAGCATACAGTCATAAAGTGATCATATTGTATCAATTCGACTTAGGGCTATGCCTTGGAAAAGAGCTTCTGAGATGAAGTTGTGGTGACAAGTAAAGCATTGTAAAGCCTTCTGCCGCAAACAGTTGCCTTATGGGGAACGGGACGCTAGATCAAGCCAACACGGTATGCCCACGGTCCGCTGCGCCGACCAGGATCTCCTGACTGCCTATCGCAACAATGCTCTGAAGGGCCGTTTCAGCTTCCGTTGCCCTGCATGGTTGGTATCTCAGAAGAGCTGGATATATTGGACGTTTGAAGCCATGATTTGGGACACCATTTAGACAAGGTCCCACTGAGTGTGAAACCACCATGAATTTGACCCGTTGGGCTTATGCTTATAATAGAATGGGCTAACGCCCTGGTGCCGCCGACCCCCTTTCAAGGGCGCCCCGGTCACTACTCCGGTACTCCTTGCCAGTGCCAGTGCCATGGGTGGGAAGGTTGTCCCACCAACAGGTTCTGTCTTTACAATTCGACTTATCCAGGTCTGTTAAAGTTAAAGGGCAGGCTGCAATGCTGGAACGCTGACGGCCAGGAAAGAGCAGCAACCCTGGAGCAGCAAAGGCTGACGGCCAGGCTTGGTGGAAGCTGCCGCGGAGGGTTTTAGGGGTTTGAAGCCTGGCAAACGGCAGGCTCGAATGCCCTAACAAGAGAAGGCTGTGCAGGCAAAGGGCAGGCTGCAATGCTGGAACGCTGACGGCCAGGAAAGAGCAGCAACCCTGGAGCAGCAAAGGCTGACGGCCAGGCTTGGTGGAAGCTGCCGCGGAGGGTTTTAGGGGTTTGAAGCCTGGCAAACGGCAGGCTCGAATGCCCTAACAAGAGAAAGCTGTGCAGGCAAAGGGCAGGCTGCAATGCTGGAACGCTGACGGCCAGGAAAGAGCAGCAACCCTGGAGCAGCAAAGGCTGACGGCCAGGCTTGGTGGAAGCTGCCGCGGAGGGTTTTAGGGGTTTGAAGCCTGGCAAACGGCAGGCTCGAATGCCCTAACAAGAGAAGGCTGTGCAGGCAAAGGGCAGGCTGCAATGCTGGAACGCTGACGGCCAGGAAAGAGCAGCAACCCTGGAGCAGCAAAGGCTGACGGCCAGGCTTGGTGGAAGCTGCCGCGGAGGGTTTTAGGCATTTGAAGCCTGGCAAACGGCAGGCTCGAATGCCCTAACAAGAGAAGGCTGTGCAGGCAAAGGGCAGGCTGCAATGCTGGAACGCTGACGGCCAGGAAAGAGCAGCAACCCTGGAGCAGCAAAGGCTGACGGCCAGGCTTGGTGGAAGCTGCCGCGGAGGGTTTTAGGGGTTTGAAGCCTGGCAAACGGCAGGCTCGAATGCCCTAACAAGAGAAGGCTGTGCAGGCAAAGGGCAGGCTGCAATGCTGGAACGCTGACGGCCAGGAAAGAGCAGCAACCCTGGAGCAGCAAAGGCTGACGGCCAGGCTTGGTGGAAGCTGCCGCGGAGGGTTTTAGGGTTTGAAGCCTGGCAAACGGCAGGCTCGAATGCCCTAACAAGAGAAAGCTGTGCAGGCAAAGGGCAGGCTGCAATGCTGGAACGCTGACGGCCAGGAAAGAGCAGCAACCCTGGAGCAGCAAAGGCTGACGGCCAGGCTTGGTGGAAGCTGCCGCGGAGGGTTTTAGGGGTTTGAAGCCTGGCAAACGGCAGGCTCGAATGCCCTAACAAGAGAAGGCTGTGCAGGCAAAGGGCAGGCTGCAATGCTGGAACGCTGACGGCCAGGAAAGAGCAGCAACCCTGGAGCAGCAAAGGCTGACGGCCAGGCTTGGTGGAAGCTGCCGCGGAGGGTTTTAGGCATTTGAAGCCTGGCAAACGGCAGGCTCGAATGCCCTAACAAGAGAAAGGCAAAGGGCAGGCTGACTGCTTCGAATGCCCTAAACAAGTTGTGCAGGCAAAGGGCAGGCTGCAATGCTGGAACGCTGACGGCCAGGAAAGGGCAGGCTGCAACCCTGGAGCAGCAAAGGCTGACGGCCAGGCTTGGTGGAAGCTGCCGCGGAGGGTTTTACGGGCATTTGAAGCCTGGCAAACGGCAGGCTCGAATGCCCTAACAAGAGAAGGCTGTGCAGGCAAAGGGCAGGCTGCAATGCTGGAACGCTGACGGCCAGGAAAGAGCAGCAACCCTGGAGCAGCAAAGGCTGACGGCCAGGCTTGGTGGAAGCTGCCGCGGAGGGTTTTAGGCATTTGAAGCCTGGCAAACGGCAGGCTCGAATGCCCTAACAAGAGAAAGCTGTGCAGGCAAAGGGCAGGCTGCAATGCTGGAACGCTGACGGCCAGGAAAGAGCAGCAACCCTGGAGCAGCAAAGGCTGACGGCCAGGCTTGGTGGAAGCTGCCGCGGAGGGTTTTAGGCATTTGAAGCCTGGCAAACGGCAGGCTCGAATGCCCTAACAAGAGAAGGCTGTGCAGGCAAAGGGCAGGCTGCAATGCTGGAATGCTGACGGCCAGGAAAGAGCAGCAACCCTGGAGCAGCAAAGGCTGACGGCCAGGCTTGGTGGAAGCTGCCGCGGAGGGTTTTAGGGGTTTGAAGCCTGGCAAACGGCAGGCGAATGCCCTAACAAGAGAAAGCTGTGCAGGCAAAGGGCAGGCTGCAATGCTGGAACGCTGACGGCCAGGTATAAGAGCAGCAACCCTGGAGCCGCAAAGGCTGACGGCCAGGCTTGGTGGAAGCTGCCGCGGAGGGTTTTAGGGGTTTGAAGCCTGGCAAACGGCAGGCTCGAATGCCCTAACAAGAGAAGGCTGTGCAGGCAAAGGGCAGGCTGCAATGCTGGAAAGCTGACGGCCAGGAAAGAGCAGCAACCCTGGAGCAGCAAAGGCTGACGGCCAGGCTTGGTGGAAGCTGCCGCGGAGGGTTTTAGGCATTTGAAGCCTGGCAAACGGCAGGCTCGAATGCCCTAACAAGAGAAGGCTGTGCAGGCAAAGGGCAGGCTGCAATGCTGGAACGCTGACGGCCAGGAAAGAGCAGCAACCCTGGAGCAGCAAAGGCTGACAGCCAGGCTTGGTGGAAGCTGCCGCGGATGGTTTTAGAGGGTTTTAGGGGTTTGAAGCCTGGCAAACGGCATGCTCTAATGCCCTAACAAGAGAAGGCTGTGCAGGCAAAGGGCAGGCTGCAATGCTGGAACGCTGACGGCCAGGAAAGAGCAGCAACCCTGGAGCAGCAAAGGCTGACGGCCAGGCTTCCGCGGAGGGTTTTAGGGGTTTTAGGGGTTTGAAGCCTGGCAAACGGCAGGCTCGCATGCCCTAACAAGAGAAAGCTTTGCAGGCAAAGGGCAGGCTGCAATGCTGGAACGCTGACGGCCAGGAAAGAGCAGCAACCCTTGGCAAACGGCAGGCTCGAATGCCCTAACAAGAGAAGGCTGTGCAGGCAAAGGGCAGGCTGCAATGCTGGAACGCTGACGGCCAGGAAAGAGCAGCAACCCTGGAGCAGCAAAGGCTGACGGCCAGGCTTGGTGGAAGCTGCCGCGGAGGGTTTTAGGGGTTTTAGGGGTTTGAAGCCTGGCAAACGGCAGGCTCGCATGCCTACAAGAGAGCTGTGCAGGCAAAAGGCAGGCTTCAATGCTGGAAAGCTGACGGCCGGAACAAGCAGCAACACTGGAGCAGCAAAGGCTCACGCCATGCTTGGTGGAAGCTGCCGCGGGGTTTTAGGGGTTTGCAATCTGGCAAACGGCAACTCGAAATGCCCTAACAGAAAACTGGTGCAGACAAAGGGCAGTCTGCAATGCTGAACGCATGACGGCCATTAAAGACCGCAACCTGGAGCAGCAAGAGGCTGACGCCAGGTCTTGGTGGCCAGCTGCCGCTAACCGCGTAAGGAATGAGGGTTTTAGTTTTAAGCCTGGCAAACGGCAGGCTCGAAATGCCCTAACAAAGAGAAGCTGTGCATGCAAAGTGCAGGCTGCAATGCTGGAACGCTGACGGCCAGTGAAAAGCGCACAACCCTGGAGTCAGGCAAGTCTGACGGCCAGCGCTTGGTGGAATCTTTCGCGTAGTGTTTTATGGTTTTGAAGCCTGGCAACGCAGCTTCCGCATGCCCTAAACAATAGAGAAGCTTGTGCTGCAAAGGGCAGCCTGCAATCTGGAACCTGACTGCCAGGAAAGAGCGCAACCCCTGGAGCATCAAAGGCTGACGCCATGTTGGTGAGCTTCCGCTGAGGTTTTTAGGAGGCATGTGAGCCTGGCAACGGCAGGCCTCGAATGTCCCTACCAAAGAAGGCTGTGCAGTGCAAATGGCAGGCTGCAATGCTGGAACTCTGACTGCCAGGAAAGAGCAGCACAACCCTGGAGCAGCAAAGGCTGACGGCCAGGCTTGGTGGAAGCTGCCGCGGAGGGTTTTACGGGTTTTAGGGGTTTGAAGCCTGGCAAACGGCAGGCTCGAATGCCCTAACAAGAGAAGGCTGTGCAGGCAAAGGGCAGGCTGCAATGCTGGAATGCTGACGGCCAGGAAAGAGCAGCAACCCTGGAGCAGCAAAGGCTGACAGCCAGGCTTGGTGGAAGCTGCCGCGGGGGGTTTTAGCAGCAACCCTGGAGCAGCAAAGGCTGACGGCCAGGCTTGGTGGAAGCTGACGCGGAGGGTTTTAGGGGTTTGAAGCCTGGCAAACGGCAGGCTCGCATGCCCTAACAAGAGAAAGCTTTGCAGGCAAAGGGCAGGCTGCAATGCTGGAACGCTGACGGCCAGGAAAGAGCAGCAACCCTGGAGCAGCAAAGGCTGACGGCCAGGCTTGGTGGAAGCTGCCGCGGAGGGTTTTAGGGGTTTGAAGCCTGGCAAACGGCATGCTCGAATGCCCTAACAAGAGAAGGCTGTGCAGGCAAAGGGCAGGCTGCAATGCTGGAACGCTGACGGCCAGGAAAGAGCAGCAACCCTGGAGCAGCAAAGGCTGACGGCCAGGCTTGGTGGAAGCTTCCGCGGAGGGTTTTAAGGGTTTGAAGCCTGGCAAACGGCAGGCTCGAATGCCCTAACAAGAGAAGGCTGTGCAGGCAAAGGGCAGGCTGCAATGCTGGAACGCTGACGGCCAGGAAAGAGCAGCAACCCTGGAGCAGCAAAGGCTGACGGCCAGGCTTGGTGGAAGCTGCCGCGGAGGGTTTTAGGCATTTGAAGCCTGGCAAACGGCAGGTTCGAATGCCCTGACAAGAGAAGGCTGTGCAGGCAAAGGGCAGGCTGCAATGCTGGAACGCTGACGGCCAGGAAAGAGCAGCAACCCTGGAGCAGCAAAGGCTGACGGCCAGGCTTGGTGGAAGATGCCGCGAAGGAATTGGAGGGTTTTAGGGGTTTTAGGGGTTTGAAGCCTGGCAAACGGCAGGCTCGAATGCCGTAACAAGAGAGCGCCATGTGCAGGCAAAGGGCAGGCTGCAATGCTGGAACGCTGACGGCCAGGAGCTTGGTGGAAGCTGCCGCGAGGGATGTGCAGGCAAACGGCAGGCTGCAACCCTGGAGCAGCAAAGACAAAGCAGGTTCCACACCTCCGGTATTCCCAGGCGCCGCCCCTGCCTTGGCGAAGGCCAGGGTCGGCGGATATCTTATAATTCTGATGCTGATTCTGCTTCAGCAATGAGGTCAAACAAAGGAGACACTCGAGATGATGAGGTCCTTAATTTTCCCCTGTGTGGAGATGTGGTGCAAGTGGGTTCATGTGGGAAGTTGTTCAAGTGAAAGAGGAACCCATAACTCTCAGAACGTAGGAATCGGATGGAATCGGCTCGGAAACTCCCAAGGGCAGGGTTTACTAAGGGTTTACTGTAAGTTACTGTGAGATCCGATGAGATCTGTAGTGGTCAGGCCATGTCACTAGGCTTGTCGCTCAGGATATGGAGGTGCCACTGGAGGGCGGACTCACGGCACTCCTGTCGCTCGGAGAACACCGGGACATGATGAGAAGATGATTGAAATGATTATGTAAATTATGTAGATGAGAAGAAGAACACATGATTATGGACAAAATGTACAAAATGTACAAAATGTACAACATGTACAAAACGTTAGAACACATGCAGTGCTGAAGACACATCAGACTGAAGACGAACTCAATGTGGTGGAGTTTGGCCACAACGTCTTTCATGATCAAAATCTTGATCACTTCGCCATGTGACTTCTTCACCATGTTTGATGAAAATCCTTATTACAGGAAAGGGCGGGTGGTTCCCTGGAATACTATCTCAAAATGATACAGTATATTACAGTATGCAGTGGCTCTCCGCTTTGCCCATTTCTGTTTGTTTGGCACCCAATCTTTATATCCCTAAGGTGTATTTTTACGTAAGTGATTTCGTGATTCGCTCTAGGACTCTGCAAGACGTGATAAGACGTGAAACATGAAAAGAAGTCAGAAAAGGAATGAATCTGTTCCATCCATTTCCATCGCTTGTACGCCCCGATTTTCACTCGCTTGTACACCCACTTTTTCCCTCGCTTGTACACCCATGAAAATCATCATCATCATCACCATCATCATCATCACCACCATCATCATCATCATCGTCATCATCATCACCATCACCATCACCATCACCATCATCATCATCATCATCATCATCATCATCACAAAATTAAAGAAGGTTCACCTCAGTCATCCGTTGCGTGATTCTTTTTGTATGGGCATCCGTTGCGTGGTGCGCGCGTGTCCATCACGTCGGTGTCTTGATTTGTTGAGCCGCCAAATGTGTAGGCTCGAGGATTAACTGATCATGAAGGAGCAGTGCCTGTGTCTGCACGAGAGCAGAAGCACGTTATTGTCGCACCCCACCCCACCCCACCCCACCGGTAACTGATCATGAAGAGCAGTGCTTGTGTCTGCAGGACAGCATGAAAGATGATGAGGTTGCGGTGCCTGTGTGCGCACAGGAACATGAACGTTATTGTCCCCCCACCACACCCCACCCCCACCGGTAACTGATCATGAAAGAGCAGTGCCTTGTTTCTGCACGAGAGCAAAAGAACGTTTTTGTCGCACCCCACCACCACCCCCACCGGTAACTGATCATGAAGAGCAGTGCTTGTGTCTGCAGGACAGCAGGAAAGATGATGAGGTTGCGGTGCCTGTGTGCGCACAGGAACATGAACGTTATTGTCCCACCTCACCCCACCCCACCGGTAACTGATCATGAAAGAGCAGTGCCTGTGTCTGCACGAGAGCAGAAGAACGTTTTTGTCCCACCCCACCCCACCCCACCCCACCGGTAACTGATCACGAAAGAGCAGTGCTTGTGTCTGCAGGACAGCAAGAAAAATGATGAGGTTGCGGTGCCTGTGTGTGCACAGGAACACGAGCGTTTTTGTCCCACCTCACCCCACCGCACCCCACAGCGAAAAATGATGAAAGTGCAGTGAGCTTGCCCAGAATGAGAGATGATGAGGGTGCGCGAGAGTGACATTTTGTTCACTAGGTGCGCAAGTGAGTGAGGACCCTTAAGTGAGTGAAATTTCGGGCGCGCAAGTGAGGGTCTGGCCGTCCACCCGTCTGTCGCGTCAGCTCCTCCGGCCAAGGCAACTACGCTCTGAGTACTTTCGGGCCATGCTCTCGGGTGCTTGGGCGGAAAGCTGGGACCCAAGTGTCGGCATTCCAAGGTGTTGAAACCTATGTGCTTCGGTTTAAACAGACATGGTGTCACACCCAAGATACCCACATAGGAGATGGGAACATCATTTTTTGGAGTAGTAACCTTGAATTTGTGAATAAATTGGCTAGTCCCTCATGTAACTGAGATGTGTTGTATTTGGTGCGGATGGCCGAATATCCCCTCAATTCTCAATGCATTACGTACATGGCATCTTTCAACAAAACGCTGCGGATTGAGCAAATATATCTCCTGCAAAAGCGTGCCTGTGGCCCAAAAACACATGTAAACTGTAAGCAGTTCGAGTAGGAACAACATATCTCGCGGATAAAGTTCCACAAAGAGAGTAGCATCAAGTTATGTATAAATATAATTTATTTGATCATTGAAGTCATGTTATGCACAAGAAAACATATTGCAAAAGGCGCTCCATAGTCTAGGACCCACAGTTTCTGGGCGCCGCCTGTATTTTACTGGTCACTTTGCGGAGCAATGGCAAGCAAAGAAGACCAACTCCGGGTCAGATCCAGAGATGAAGGCTTCATAACTTTGGAGCAGCTGTACCAGGACTGGTCTTGCAGATCAAGTTTCATCGGTGAAACACTTCTGCGACGTGTTGGAAGTGTCGCAAGTACCATGGCACATTTTGCACATTCTCGCTCCAAGTTGAGTTACTTAGAATTTCTTTGCTTTATTTTTTGGTACATATACACTATGTGTATATATATATATATGTCATATATATATATTATTATATATCAATGTATGCGTGGTTTCCATGTACATCTTTTGTGCAGGAACGGAAACTCTATGTCGATTTACCCAAAGACATCTACGGTGTGGCAATCGCTGTATCTGTCGGAGATTTGCCACTTATCCTGGGCTTTGATAGCGCGACCAAGGCAAGGACACGGACACAGACAAAAGCGAGACAAACAGAGACCAACAGTTTTTTCGAGAAGACAAAGCTTGAATAATTGTCTACTTCTCATATCATATCCAATGGTGTTGACCGTCATGTTTTCCCGACTTGAAAGGTAAAACAAATGAATCGGTACTCGAGGTACATGACTTGACCGAGTAGAGTGTTGGCTCGAGGACATTACGTCAATTGTCTGAGAATTGGTTGGTGCAAGCTTCTGAATCGCATATATATAAATATATATATAAATATATATATATATAAATATATATATAAATATATATAAATATATATATACATATATATATATTTACATATATATATATATACATATATATACATATATATATATACATATATATATATACATATATATATATACATATATATATATACACATATACATACACATACATACATACATACATACATACATACATACATACATACATACATACATACATACATACATACATACATGACATGACATGACATGACATGACATGACATGACATGACATGACATACATGACATGACATGACATGACATGACATGACATTACAATACAATACAATCCAATACAATCAATTACATACATACATACATACATACATACATACATACATACATACATACATACATACATACATACATACATACATACATATAATGGTACATGGAACCGTGGAACCATGTGTCTTGAGCATACAATTCTGACAGGGGGCAAAAAATAACCAGAAATGACCACAGCATGCCACAACATTGAGAGAATCAATCTGACTTCGGATTCAAACATTGCTTTGATGGCTCCCACCTTTCGGCTGCTGAGTGGCAAAATTTTGGAGGCAAACTGCGACACTCTGGAGGAGCGCTGACTTTCATCGGCTCAGTGTCTGCAACTGGATTTTGAACCCAAAAAAGATCGGCTAATTTGAACTTAGCCGCGCTACACATTGACATAAAGTGACATAATGAAAATACCATGTATACACAGTTGTAAGCCCCGTTATGAACTCAACTACAAAAATGCTTAGCACGTGCTTTCTACAACCGTCTTTTTGAGACATTTTCAGGGTAATTGTAGGGATTGAACAGCTAATGTCGGTTTACATTTTCTACAGGTCATGTGAGCCCGTTGTAGCAAGTTTTTGTGTGATTGAAGTGTGATAAACAAGGTTAGAGATTGGAAGTACAACTTGCAGCAGCTTGTGTTACGGTATATGACATCTCAAAAATGGGTCACCCGCAGTGTTGAAATGTCCTTGAGAATCTTGAGAATGGGTGGGGTCAACCTCTTCAGGGATTACACTTTAATGGATCTTAAAGTCTGAAAAGTGGGTTGGACATACAATTATCTAGACCTGAGAGAATTTAATCTATGTCTGAACCAAGTAGTGGATCGGCAGCTGACACAAGCCGGTTCGGGACAAAGACTTTTGTGCGAAGTCAGAAAGTGTCTGAACCAAGCCGAAAAGACCAAGCGGGTGACACAAACAAACCCAGGTAAAAACATGTCAAAATCACATAATTCTCATAATGTGTTTGTGGCTTTCGACCACGCTATACCCGCCCAAACAAAGTAGAACCAGAAACCCTAGACCAACAACACTAGACAAATCGATCATTGCAAAGGAACCCACCTGCAACAGGAACTAAGAAAATGGGGCCACATCGGATCATCATCCAGCAACAAAATGGGGCAGAATAGAATGCTACAGCTGCTACAAAATGAGCATGGTGTAGTCAGTGCAGTCAGTGCAGTTTATAGAAGCAGGGCCTCAGGGGGCCACATTGGTCTCTTGGGACCTTACAAAAAAATCAGCGCATACGCAAAGCCTGATTGCCACATTCCAGCATCATTTTGTAGGAGTCATGCAGGGCACGGTGGCGACAAGACCCAAAAAGCACAGGGGTTTTTAATTATATATATACACAGTATATATGTTAATATGTTATACTATATTAAATTATATTATACTATACTATATTATATTATATTATACTATATTATATTATATTATATGGTATTATATTATATAATATTATATTATATTATATATTATTATATATAATATAATATAATATAATATTATATTATATTAAATTATATTATACTATACTATACTATATTATTATATACTATACTATACTATACTATACTATCTTATTATATTATATTATATTATCTTATATTATCTTATCTTATATTTTACATTATATTATATTATATTATATTATATTATATTATACACATATTATACACATACTATTTCTACATATCATATTCTTTGTATACATTTTTATCGAGGTCCAATTGCCAGTCTGGGCCTGCAGGAAGTTCGTGAAGCTTTTGCATTGAAGCTTTCGGTGGCGCCGAGCCAGTTGCAGCTTTTGACCACTGCCAGCAACTTTGAGGAACTTGGCGACGACGAAGTACAAGTACCTCGGTCAAAGACGCGGTTCCTTCTCTTTACCAACATCGGTTTCTCTGCATGTAGATAAGACACGATAGGAAATATGTTTTCAGTCCTTAGATCACTTCTCGGGCTTTCAGAATCGATGCCAATTTCTCAGGTCTGTGTGCAAGCAGATCCACTGGAAGATGCATTTGTGCAGCACCTCAACCTCTTGGATTTCCAGGCTCTGTGCTTGTGTGTTGCTATTTTTGGGGATTTCTTACGATTGTGCAGATTGCTTTGGTCTTGTTGAGTCTTTTTGAGTCTTGTCTCCAAGGAGGTAGCAACACTTCGCAGCCTTGAGCTGAGTGGCTGGCGACACCCCAGACTGCCAGAACACATTGGAGAGATGGCACACTTAAAGCCGTTGGGCTGAAAATAGCCTATAATCGGGTCGAAATGGGTGGAATGCATTTTCCGAACTCTATTCATTTTGTTTGTCATATATTGTTTGTTATCGTTTGCTCATCTTGCCACAGAAGACATGGCAGTAAGAGAACAGGCTACAATTGCATCCCAAGCTGAGCTCAGCTGTGTATACTCTTCTGACATTTTCCCCCGAGCAAAGTGTGTACGCTGGACTCGAGGAGCATCGTTATCAAGACGTCGGACTTGGAGTTGCTACCTCCTCGGATATTTTCAGCAACATTGCAAGTCTTGTACATTGAAAGGACCAAAATCTCTGTGCTGCCTTCACTTCATGACCTCAAGACCCTCCAGGTGGGACACGAAGTCTTACGAAGGTTTTCAGCGTATCGGTATTGGTTGTAGCGTTGCTGGAGATCGGTCGCTGAAAGGTGTTGCAGGTGCGCTCCACCAAGCTGGAGGAGAGAACACAGCGAATCCGAATCCGAAGAAGATTGAAGCATGTAACAAGAATGTAATCTAAGACTCTAAGATGTAATCTAAGATTAACAAAAGAATGTTTGATCAAATTTGGATCTGAACAGAGGAATGTTTGACAATTTGACCATTCTTGTTCCATCTTGTTCCATCTTGTTCCATCTTGTTCCATCCGTAGGTCCTTCGGCATACCCGAAATGATATCCTCGCAATTTGTGACGAACGTCAGGTTAGTCAGCAACGCCCCAAAATGACACACTTGATGTTTTCATTGCGGCGAATATCTGTGAGGAGGTCCCTTCTCTTCCAGACTCCTTGGAGTTTCTACAGCTGGAGAGATGCTCTCTAAGGCCCTTTGGAATCTGTTTCGAAACGCAAGCTATTCCATCCACAAAGGTTCGCAGTGATTCACTGTAGTTCATTGTGATTGTGATCCCCGACATTGTGACATGTGCAACATGAATCAACATGAATGCTGAAGCCGGTGAAGCCCAGAGCTTTTAGATGCTTTTTAAGTTGGCATTGATTTCTGGATGAAGCGCAGGCGGATGTCAAATCTCATGGGCTGTTATCAGCTGAAGCGCTTGTCACTGGATGTCAATCATCTCACAGAACTTCCGGACTTTCCTATTTCTTTGGAGAAGATCAGTGTGCAACACAATCGCCTCCGTTACTTGCCAGGCCCAGAGTGCGTGAAAATGGGAAGCAGGGAAGCAAACATGCAATCGCAAGTCTATCTTGGTCCAATCTTCAATGTCTTGCAATGTCTATATATTCAATCACGGGACCTTGTCCAATCCCTGTCTTGCCTCATGGTTTCAGACTCCACTGGTTCTCTGAATCAAACAACTTCATATGCGACTGTGAGTCTTGGCACAGTGTGTTCCCGAGCTCTGTGAAGAGTTTTTTGGCAGGAAGTCTCACAAAGCTGCAAAATCTTCAAGGCCTTTTCCTAACCGACAACTGCCTCATGGAGCTGCCAGTCAACATTGGACAGCTCAAGAATTTGAAGGATGGAGAGCAGCTAATATCTGCTGCACGTGCGTAAGATTGCAAGCTTTTAAGAATACCCTCAATGAGCAACAGGAGTGGCGTGGAAGAATTGCCTTCTTACCAAGCAGCTGTCTCACATCCATTCGAGTCCATATGCAAGATCCAGTCAAGACTTAGCCATACATCCTTCGAAGTATTTGAAAGCACATCCAAAAGATATCTAAATGCCTCCACCACTGGAAGGAGCTTCACTTGGAGAGTAACAAACTTTGTTCGTTACCTGACAGCTTCGGCAACCTCACCGAGCTTCGAAAGTTGGACTTGGAACGCAATCGGACCCTTGGACAAATATTGAGTTTCGCCTGATCTTGAGGCTTCCTCAAGGTCCGCTGAAGGGAGAGGACACCATGTTTTCCGCTGAAGACACTACGCCAAGATACTTCAAGATTTAACGTATCTGATTTGAATGTTTGATACGTGCAACAAGAGTGTCACGTAGTTGAGCTTCCTGCTCAAAGTGCAGTTTAAATGGTCATGGAACCTGAGTCCACAGAACTTGAAGGTACATGGTGGAAACCAGCGAAGCATTTCTTCTGATTCAGCATGTTTTAATCCAGTTTTCATCTGTTTTATAGTTTTTATATGTTTTTGTTGAACACAAAAGGGAGCAGAGTCCAAAGTCAGGATTCGACAGGTTCCAGAAACTTGTGACTCAGCTCAAGTAGAACATCAGGGCCTCATGGCTCTTCTTCCCTTATTTATCTTATTTTGTTGTCCAAAGCGCATCGAATGGAAACAACAATGCAAGTGCTGACTGACAAAGTGCTTTCAAGGAAACCTTGTTAAGTCTCCTCAAGACGAGGTAGCGGTCAGTTTAACAGGTGCAACAGGTGCATTTGCCTTATGTTTTTGCTTACGCATTTTGTTGCGGTCTGTGCTTTTCCTGATTATCTGAAAGAGCTAAACACATGAACGCATTTCCAAGACAGTAGGCACGAGCAAATATGAAGATTCCGACCGAAGTGAAGTGGATGGAACTCAGAAGTTTCCATTCTTCCATGGTTTGTGTACTGTCATGATGTCATGCGATTCTCATGTATGCAGCCTGGCGTGCAGTTGTGGTGCTTCGAGGTGCCAACATCCAGAAACTTGAAGAACTGTTCATTGATGCTGAGAAGCTGGATGAATGGCCCAATGAGCATTGGCGCAACGTTTACTTTGACATCCAGTTCATGGCCGGGACTTGATGGACTCACGGCGCAAGTGCGGCGGAATACTGAAAGCACGACCATCCAGTGATCCCAGGGAACTTGAGATTTGATGAGTCAGCCTTTTACAATTTCGACTTGGAGGGATTTCGACCCACAACACAATCTAGAATCTACACCGACTGTTTCTGCCAAAGCGTTGCCTTGCAGACTCTGCAGGGAAGAATAAAGGCACAGGTGTACAAGCTGCGCTGCGTCAGCATCGATGCCATGGATAGGGAGAGAACCGAAGTAACTGAAGTGTTTTCAAACTTAGAGTCTCTTAGAGTGAGGACTGCAGGAAATGCTGATGCCTTTGAAAAAGGCTTGGATGGCAACCTGGGAACCGTTCGGATTTCAAAGCAGATCCTGCGGATTCTCCGAAATCAGAGACAAAAGATGTGCTTTGTTTGTGAGTCACCGAGAGCTTATCCACACGGAGATCCAGGGATAGTGCGAAGAAGCTTGCTAGGGTCGAGCTAGGCAGAGAGATCAGAAAGGAAAGGTCGTCTTTTGAACGTTCCTCATCACACTTTCTGAGTTAGGACTTACAGCTTTGAAAAAATGGGATTAGTCGAACAAACGAGTGCCATGCGCTTTTTTGCAGGTCAATGTGGTGCGCTTTGTGTTCGGCCTGCTGACTTTACTTCTGAATTTGTGGCTTCAGTTATTTATCCTCTACAATGTGAATCACTACATCGTGCTGCTCGGCATCCAAAGTTTTTCTGCACATGCAAAGATCAAACATTTTGCTTGTAGAGGCCGTAGAGGCTGTAGATCTTTGGAGGTTGAAGGCTTGTTTATACCCACATGATCCCACATGCGTATATCCGATAGGTTCTCTGGAGGTTTTCAGCTGAATTTCTGGGCTATCAATTTGAAGGCATTGAACTGACGTTCATGGCAGGAACCCATATGCTTTCGTAAGGCCTAAGGTTTTGACAGTGTTCTTTCAAGTCACGATGTGTTTGATCCTTCCACAGTTTGTTGGGCATTTTGCTCCTTCGTCTGAGCTGAGGCAAAATGCGGTGCACGATGCGCAGGTAAATTATGCACGGTTTCACCACGAGGTCTTTGACAAGGCGTTGAAAGTGGAACTACCTTGCTTAATGACTCAGCAGTTTTGCACAGACGTGCTAGTACAAGCAGAAGTAACGAAAAACAGATAAAGACAAACAGCAACAAAGAGGAAAAAGAAGGGAAGAACGATGGCGACATCCGAAAAATATCAAGGAATAGTGGAACCATGTTGAACCTTAAAAGCCTTCAGCATCTACCCGTATTACCCATGGTGTGAAAAAGATGTCCCTGAAGGTGAAGCAAAAATACGCCTGGGGAACCGAGACCTCTCTAAGTAGGTCATTGAGCAAGTCTGCCTTTTTCTCCTGTGAGGAGGGCGTGTTTTCGCAAGAGAAGTGGGACAATTGGAATCATGGACCCTACATGGAGCTATGCAACATGGTTGCTCGGACAAAACGTCAACGGCGTAAACGATGCCTGCTTTTTATGACATTTTTTGGCAAAATAGCTATTACAGGAAGCAATGTTCTTTTTAAAACCTTGATTATATCAATTCTACATGAAATTGCGTGTGGGACGGAATGAACGCAAAGTTGGGAAAGTTTCGGCAAGTCTTGACTCGCAACAAGATTCACTCAGGCTGTTAGCAAACTCAGCTTTTCTGTGCCTCGGTTAGACTTGTGGATAGCAAACCCATTTGCAGACATTGCAGTTGCTTTGAGGACTGCAAGGCCTTCCTATCCATTGCTTTGGTGTAGCCATCCAAAGGGCCTAGGTATCCCGGCACTCGCCGTACTCAGCGACCAAGGCGGGCATTGTGTTCCTTTGGAGCGCGCGGATGTTGAATGAGGCTGGCAGACACTGTTTGAAAGATACAAGAGACATTAAGAAAAGATGGCCAGTGGCGTAGAACGCCATCAGTTTTTACAGCATGTTTGTCATCTTGCAGGTACAAATCATCATGAAACATCACGAATCCTCACGAATCAACACGAATCATCATCACGAATCATCATCACGAATCATCATCACGAATCATCGTCACGAATCATCAGCACGAATCATCAGCACGAATCATCACGAAATCATCACGATCATCATCACGAGTCATCATCACGAGTCATCATCACGAGTCATCATCACGAGTCATCATCACGAGTCATCATCACGAGTCATCATCACGAGTCATCATCACGAGTCATCATCACGAGTCATCATCACGAGTCATCATCACGAGTCATCATCACGAGTCATCATCATCATCATCATCATCATCATCACGAGTCATCATCATCATCATCATCACGAGTCGTCATCATCATCATCATCACGAGTCATCATCATCATCATCATCATGAATGGTTACATGTATGCTTTTTACTTCTATTTTACAACGCATTACCTTACTACTTACTTTGTTTCATTGCACTGCAGCACATGGTGTACATTATTGCCGCTTTGCAGTGCGCCAACTTACTTTTGAACGCACACAATGCATTTTTTTGCTCTATACTGTGCCAAATTACAATCATGAATTCTTGTACATCACCGGAAAGCACATGGCATTACCGCAGGTAGATATTATCATTGTACCATGTCACCCTATTCGAATTCATTCCAGATACACAGCGTCTGCATTGCATTACTTCATGTCATACAATTAGACCGAATTACACTTGCGTCACCTGGGGGTATGGCACTAAATTTCACTAGAATCCATGCTCACAGGGCAATGTAGGAATGCATGTATATACATACGTATGCGAATATACTACACACTTACAAGCACATGTTCATAGAGATACAATTGATATATATTATCTTAAAATTCACATACAGAAAGTGTTCCACTGGTTGATTGTGCTTGGTCTCTCAGAAGTGTTTCAAAACTTCGCAAGGTCAGGGACAGTTGGCAGCTGGCTCACGATCTATTCGCAATCGAATCGCTACCTCTCGATGCCAAACCACATGACATGCTCCACGAGGCACATTTGGGTTGCGAAGTTCCTTGTACATCCGAGCGCTAGCTGTTGAACGGTTTAGCCGGACCTTTGTGAGCAGCTTTGTGGACATTTGTTGAGGTCTGAAATGAAGGGATGAAGTCATATGCAAAACCAGTTACAACAGCACAGTGGACTTCTGCAGTGATGCTTTGGGTCAGCCTCCACCCACTTCTTTTCACAACATTTCCTCTGTTTTGAAGCCAGAGAAATCCCTGCAAGGTGAAGGACGATAGTGGGGAAACACTTCATGTTGAGATTGTGGCCGTGAATCGAATGGCAAGGTTTCTAATGACAGTCTTTGTTTTGCTTCCCAAGAGACTTGGCGACTCTGCAAAGGTCATGTCGACAGATGTGGACCTTTCCATGGAACAGTGCTGTTGTGGATTTACATCGGCCCTTGCGTGCAAAGATTTGAACCAACGCAATTTGAATCTTTTTGACACAATTTACTGTACGCAAGTGACGCACAAGACAACATGCTTGGTCACACGTGTTTGGTTTAGATGATATTTGATGCACATGGGCAAATGTGTTTCTGAACAACTGGTAATCTCGGTCGGGCTGAGGATTATTGTGGCCATGTTGCTCGCATATATTGGATGCCGGTGGTTGGCTGCGACCCAGTCCTTTGGGGATCTGATTTTGAATGCTTTGGCCTTGGAATTTGCCCCCTGGCAGATTCTGATATGCTGTAAATGTTGACACGAGTATGTTGCCAACTTCAGATGCAAACTAATCCAAAAGGCCCACACTTATGAAGAATAGTGGAATAGTATGGAATAGTGTTATTTCACAGGCTTCAGTGAGCAGTCGGACTGGAGGTTCGTTGAAACAAGGTGCAGGGATTGAGTTTGCATCTTGGCAAATGTTTGCAGATGTAAACATACATTATCTCAAGTTTGCTCTGTGCTGTAGGTAATTGGTATAGATGATCTCATGTATGAAGCCTTTACTCCTTTGGACGTGCGTCACTTGGCACCAGAGGCAGTAATCAGGGATCAAGCTGCATTGGTTACCATCTGTGTGCAGATTTTCATGACCGTTACACACTCACACAAGCTTGCTGCGTTTCCATCGCCAGAATGAATTCAGAAGGAACACTGCATGGACAGTTGTCTTAAGTCTCTTGGTCAACAACCCTGGTAATTCTGCTAGACACATGAAATCTTCCTCAATTGTCAAGATATCCATCAACACGTTCAAAAAACCATGAAACCGTATAGGCAAACAACACGCAGCCTCAGCGCAACACAGACTGATAAGCATTCAGTGACATTCTTCATTCTGCACTTCTGCACTACCTTATGGATCCTTATGGATCCTTATGGATCCTTATGGCCTTATGGGTCTCTCCCCGAGGTCAATTTATTGAGCAGACGAAGTTCGCTCATCTTCCCAAGGACAGTTTTCTTTGTCTTGGTATGTCTTGGTTGCAGTCCAGGCTAAAGGCTTAAACCGGCTCACACCCTCTCACAACCGTTACAAGAACAGTAAGGGCTCTGTGGATGTTTTTTTTACATATTTTGACAGCCTCTTTGGCCTCAAAATCTGCGACTTCCGAGTGCCAGCCCATCCAATCAGCCCATCCAATCAGCCAATCCAAGCCAGAAGGTATGACCACCATGTGACATGTATAAAACTGTATAACATCATGTAATTATGTATACTGTATATATATATAATAATATATATATATATATATTAATATGTTTAATATTCATAAGATGGATTTCCTTTCACTTTTGAAAATAGGTATTCCCGCATGGCTAAAAGTCATCCACTCCATGAATTTCGAGTGCAAGACCTGGTCCCACCGTGGCAGGCCGACCACAGGGCGCATTCGGATGAGACCATTGCAGAGCTGCTCAGGAGCTGGAACTGGCTGGAACTGTGTCAAAGCCAGCCAGTTGGGACGGAGTACGACGGAGTACGACGGAGTACTGAAAAGACAAAATGCATTGATTGCAGTGATTTCTTTGGTTGATCGTACGGATGGAAGATCTGTGACAGCACTCTGTTCACAAATCGATTCGTGTACAATCGAATCACCAATTTGAAGTTGCAACCAGCGCTAGCAAACTCTCGAAATGATTTACCAGACTTTGCAGGCTTGGGAGATTTTGAACAATGTAGTTGCATCTGTAGTTTTGCTACAGCTAAAGGGCTTCAGTCTCAACTGATGGTCTGGCCTGTTTCAGCATTGGATTGGCGAGGAGCACGGTGCTATTGGTGGGAATTGTGATTTGGGCATTTGTCTACTTGAACTATCTTCAACAGGCAAAGATCTTCAGAGATGCTCCGATGGTGGTAGCGGTGCCAAACTCCAATCCAGAGATATCAGGCATATCCTCATGGAATATGAAGCAATTGGACCGATTCAAATTTCAATATTTTTGGTCTGGTGATCATTGTAGAAAACGGGGCATTCACATCGCTCTGACAACAGATCTGGCTCCAGGTTTTGCCCAACTTTCCCCATGACATCCGTGAACATTGTTCGAACAGGCGTGGATACGAACAATTGACAGGTAAAAGGTAGGTGACAGGGGAGATGATAGGGAGATGATGTAGACGATGTCAGATGACCAACACAAAGCAACACAGAGCTCTGCACGACGCATCGACACTCTGCAGAGCTCCCTGAAGGTTCTACTCGCACTATGAAGAGCTCTGCGGCTTCTTCGGCGACCCTGATGAATGCTTTCCATATGGCCCCAAGTAGGAACAGGAACCAACGGGCACAAGTTTCATTGACAAAGCCCAGCTGAATGGTGGGCAAATGGTGGGCAAATGGTGGGCAAGAGAGAAACATCTATGGACACTTAAAACAGAAGAGAGTATAAAGATCTATGTATCATTATGTATAATGCATATCATAGTCATGCCGTTGGATTCGATAGTTGTGATCCTGGACGGTAAACAGTCTTGGATTATCTTGCCAGAATCTCGGTCTTGTGGCAAAGCTCCACACACCTTTGGCCTGGGCAATTTGAAACTGCGAACAGATCCTTGGTACTGGCAGACAGACAGGCAAACATGGCAAACACGTCGCTTTAAAATGCTTTAAACACATTTAAACACATTGAAACACATCTTCGCTAGTCTTCGCTTACATTCGCTTTGCTCGGTCTGCCTTCCAGTCTTGTCAGAGAGCCTTTTCACCCTCTTAGCCTGGTAGCCTGCTTGAGGTCTGGATTGATAGGTTTGCGCTAGTTTTGATCACGCGGAACACTGTGTTAGTGACTGTTAGTGATTACGCAATCCCACCATCTCACCGTATTTGCTTGTTTACTTTTGCGTGGTGAAGAGCAATCGGACCACGATTTGCGGGAGTATGCAAGGGCGAACATAGCCCTGTGAGCTTGATTTGTAGCATGCCAAATACAAGTTTGTCTACCGTTCTCATACTTGGTGCTGGTTTAGTGGGCATGTGCACTTTGACTCCTGAATCCTGGACCATGTTTAAACTGTTTGGCACTGCCCAGTAAGCACTCTATGAATTTTCGAATTCACTGAGCAGTGTACAGAGGATGCCTTCAGGTATGCCTTCAGGTATGTGTCCAAAGATTATCCCTGAGGTTGTCCCACGAGAGACGAGAAGACCGTGGTGACAATGTACTGGCCACGGGACTGATGGATACTGATGGGGTGATTTCACACCGCATTTTCAGTCCCATTTAGAAACCCTTTGGAAAGACACAACCTGATACAGAGGCAGATTTCTCTAGCAATTTCTTGAGAAATGGAACATCTCAAAGCTGTTTGCAGTCCATTTTTGTGGTGAGCAGGGCTTGAATCATCGGCGACGTCGCTGCAGCACCAGGATCAAATGGCCCGTTTGTTGGAGTTCATCCATGGTGGTACCTTTGTGGTTTGGAGCTTGGGTTTCGAACGGAATCTCGAAACAGAAGTACAAGCTGTACGAGTTTTTTTTGTGCACTCATACTGCTCATATCTTAGGTTCCCTTTTGGATCCTTTTGGGAATGTTTTGGGAATGTACAGTGAATGTACAGTTAATGTCCAGATGGAATGCGGAAACCGTAGGTTGCCGTAGGTTGGAGCTATCGAGCTATCCATGGCAAGTGTGATCCGAGGCCAAAGCGGAAGACCTTCGCATTGCAGTGGATTGCGCCTCCTTTTTTGGTGTACCATCTTTGTTCTAAGCTCAGCAACGCAGCAACGCAGGCAGAGACGGTAAACACATGAACAGAAAAAAGAACATATAAGAACATATATGGAAATATATGGAAATAATTGGAAACATATATATATATGTGTATGGAAATATGACGATCTGAAGGCTCTGCGAGGGTTCTGTGTAGCTCCAGCTCCTTTGTAGCTCCTTTGTAGCTCCTTTGTAGCTCCTTTGTAGCCCTTAGGCTGCACCACGTGCGCGAATGGATTGCCAACAACCTCAAGGCGGAATATCGTGAAAGTCTTCATGCTGATTGTTTCAGCAAGGGCTTCACACTCCTTTTCCTTGGTGCCAGGTGAGCACGGCGCCCACACTGTGGAGATTTGTTGAAACCGAGCCCTTGTTGAAGATGCAGGACGCTATGGCCACTGTGATTTTGCTGACCCACTCCGATTCGCTCCTGTCAACTTACCATGTGACCGCAACAGCCAGCGCTTTCGAAGGTGCATTGACGTTTGGGAGGAATCAAAATGAGAAGTTGCTTGAGAAATGCCCATTGCCTCCGTCAAGAAAAGAAAAGAAACAAGTCTTCAAAAGAGTGAATAC
>CAMXCT020000387.1:210522-220522 GCA_947184155.2 Cladocopium goreaui | reverse complement strand
TACTGTACCATTCGATTCAACAATCCTGTCTGTAATCTGGCTTACAAACAATTTACATCAATTTACTTTAGATTCCACATCCCGTTGAAGTAAATAGGCCTGACATAATCACCCGTGAGGGAAAATGATGAAAACCAGCAAGGATGAATCGTGCAGTGAAAATGTTTCCACGTGCTTTTGCAATGAGGTGAACTGCTACAGATTATAATTGTGGTGGCTATCCTTTGCTGATTCAGCTGCAGGTATTGAGCTCTTTCATCGGCTTTTGATGAGCGGATTGGTTTAGGGCTCAGGATGAGAAACAGCGGCCAAATTGTGTGACAGAGATATGTTAGATTTCATGCCAACACAGTCAACACAGTCACCACAGTCAGCATGAAAGTGACATAGACATTTTGGACATTTTGGACATTTTGACATTTTGGAATGTGGTCGGAATTCTGCATGATCATCTTCATTGACCCTGCTTTACCTCTGTCCAAGGTGCGCTTGCCGACACGGCAGTTGATCTGTGCCGGATGGCCCAGTTTTTCAATCACCTTCACTTTCAGTTGTCCCTGATTCTGAAGTGGGAACACTTGTTGCATGGACCGGAGAGGCTTCCGGTCTTGATGTTTCCAGGCAGCATAAAATACGGTGCCTCATGGATACACCGCAACCATTTTAATCGGTTGGACATGATAGAAAAAAAGTATCATTTGCATGGTGCTACTAGAGCTTTGAAAGGGAAAATAGCTTTTCTGTTCCGTGTCATGCGAATCGAGAAAGATGACAGCTTTGAAAGAGACTTGCATAGCCTTGCATAGCCTTGCATAGCCTTGCGCATTGTCTCTGAAAGAAAGATTCTTCAAGTTCTCTGAAAGACGAAGGTGGTGGAGCGGTTCGCTCGCGCCAAATGTTCAGATCCAAGCTGCACGGAGGTGGAAAAGCCATGTCAACTCATGTGACAAGAGGTGAACGGTGGCAAAAAAAAGGAATCGAAGCTTCTTGTCTTGAAATGATCCTTTTGCACATCTTATTTGCTTTTGGACATTTGATCCATTTGATCCATTTGATCCATTTGATCCATTTGATCCATTTGATCCATTTGATCCATTTGATCCATTTGATCGATATTTGTGGAATGGACAGGAGCCAGTCATGATCACCAACTGATCACACATTGAGATGACTTGTGCAGTGCAGGCTTTTGCAAAGCTTTTCACGAGCCTCATGCCACCGGCACGCCTGCAGGGAGGGCTCATAAATAAAGTTAGAGACGGACAAAGCTCACTCTTCCCATGTCATGCATGATGCAATTATATTCAAGATATTCAATGTTTCATCCTACAATGCTACACTCCCCTCAAGTTTGCCCTGGTGCCCTGGTGCTTTTTGTTTTTGGCTTGATGCGGGTCTATGGGTAAACAGAATAGCTCATGCTCCCTAAATTTCCTAAACTCTCTACTCCACTACTCCACTTAAAAATCCGTGGACTCCGCTTAGGGATCTGTCGCTGTATGGGGGTATGAAGGGGAAGCTCTAGGGTTTCTGCACTTTTTGGGTCCCCTTCCAGAGACCTACCATGGTTGTCATTGCGTTTGTGGTTGTCTTCATTCCATTCATCATTAATATATGAGTAAATCTTAATCTTCAGTCGGTATTTGGATCATCTCATCTTCAGATCATCATATCATTCTGGCAATTTCTAGTCCATCTTCAAGAATCCTCACCACGGCCAGCGGCAGTGCCAGTGCCTCGCCCATGCACCTACCCACTTGCCACCGCCATGACTTTATTCACTTCCAGGGCCATCATGATCAGTGCATCTCATATTCTCTTCCTCAGAATCCCGGTACGCAGGCATCAGCATTTCAACATATTTCAACTTTCAACCATCACCTACCTCTCCTTCACCACTCCTCCCTCAAGTATTGAATAAACGAATCCTTCTGAACTCTGGACACATGTTGACACTAAATGACACTAATTCATATGGAGTTGATGGAGGGATTCCAGGTAAGAGAGGAATTACTGCCCTCACCCTTTGGAATCGGTGCTAACTTCAGACTTTTGACCACTATCAGTGAAGGTTTGAGATATTTTGAGACGGGATTCTGTGACCACGGATATGAAAATTACTGAGTGCCATAGTGCCATTCTCAGTATATCCAAAGATATCCAAAGTATGTCTCAGTACCGATCCGGATCGGATCCGGATCGGATCGGACCCGTGTCTCCGACTGTGTCCGCTTCAAGCTACGGCCGCTACGGCCGCTACGGCCGCTACGGCCGCTACGGCCGCTACGGCATGGCCAGGCAGTGATCTTCAACCGCGACTGCAGGAGCGCGCTTCTGCAGTTCAACGACGTTCCAGCCGGGGCACCAAAGTGAACGAAAACCGAAATCTAGATTTATCTAGATGATTATCATGATTCAAGATGCCTGTGATTGTTGACGGTTGTCAAAAGCATTTGCAAAGTAGCACTATGTTTGAAAAGAGAAACGATGACTCAGCTAGGATGTCAGTGAAACGAAGGCCAAGTATGCAGAGACCTATCCCTCTCCAAGTTGTCAAATTGTTTCTTCAGAATCTAAGGCTAGAACCATGATCACCGTTTAATTTATGGCGAGCTGAGCCAGGGCCGCGGAAGCGTTCAGTATGTCCAGCACATCCCGGAACACCCCAGAACTGGGAAAGAAAACATGAATTGTTTAAGGAACCAAAGAAGGCATATTGACAAAGCAAGTATTGACCGAGTGACCGAGTGGTTTCTCGCATGCAAACTTATGATGAACATCCTTATCAAAATTATCAACTGGACGCTCTTCCGATCTTCCTGAAGGCCATGCGTGCATGAGTTCTGAGTCTCTGCAACTTCGTAAAATGGGCTATCATTGTGTGGTGGAATGTACTAAAGTAGAACATGGGTGCTGTTTTGCAGGGGCCGGGGTAAAGTCAGATAGCGATTTTCAGAGACTGTACAGAGCATGGCTAGCTCTGTCATCGCCTGCAGCTTTTGACAGCAGGTTGAACACCAACTCTGGCATTCCCTCAGGGAAGCACTTGGAGAATCTAGTGCATGATGGCACCAGGATGATGGTAAAATCAAGCAACAGGAGATAGCCAGAGATATCCAGATAGTCTGAGCAGATTCAGAGCCGGTTAGCAATGGGTTAGCAATGGCCACTGTTTGGCTTCTTGAAACCACCGCGATCACTTCCCCCTATGCACAGTTTGCAGCTTGCCGTTCAAGACGGCGAAAGAGCCCAGAAAGCAAACGCACGCATCATCCTCGCCGGACTGCAGCTGGGCTTCGCATGTCAATTAAAATGACTCCCAGAGCAGAACTTGTCGTAAAGCTCACATCTTAGCCTTTGCTCCTTTGCTTACATTTGCTAAGCCTTCCAAGGGCACACGGCCTCGAAGCAGAAGGTAAGGTGGCCGGAGTCAGAGTTTGCACTGAGGCTTCTGGATGTATTATTTTTCGCTTGCTCCTTGCTCGTTGCCGTTGAAGCAATATGTAACAATTTGTGGCAATATGTAGCAATATGTAGCAATTGCAGTGTTTGCAACATTTTGCAAAACAACCTCAACAGCTCTGGACTTTGCCACATCCAGAAGATCTCTTGGACTGTGTTCCGTCATTGGCATCCGGAAGTGATGAGTGACTGACGAGCTGCGTTGCTGATGGCACTCTGAGTTTCCGGCAGACAGTGACTGAGTTGTGCATAATCGATTTCAGCCGTCCAGAGGAATGCAATTGTTGTGTGTTTTAAATCTCCAATTGAAGTTTGTAAGTTTGTAACAATCTGATTTCTGAAATAGATTGAAACTTTGATGCACGCTCTTGCACTCAGAACTTTCTTTGGCACCTTCATCATGCGAAGCAAACTAGATTATTTGAAGCGTTGAACTGCTGCTAGAGCAGGAGCCATTTTTAGGGTGCTTTTTTCGGCACTTTGTATCACTTCTTCAGTCTTTGTGTTTTAAACTCCTGATCATAGTTCCAAATTCATGCCGATATAGCGTGCACATCAAATCGGTTTCCATGTGTGTGGCTGTGGTATGCTGTGGTATATTGGCACAATGAATATGGTCTATTGAGTCTATTGGGTCTGTGGCAAAGAATAGTGGCTGCAATCGGACCGTAGTATGGACAACTGCAAAGACTCTGGACAGCAGGGCTTGGCATTTGAAATGATAGGCCCTCGTGCTCATGAAATCCTGAAGTCACGCAGCTGCAAAAGCCTCTGCTCCAATCTACCCATTTGTTCTCAGTTGGTCATTAAAAGACGTGGCACACAGAGAGAGAGAGAGAGAGAGACACACGGAAGTGGCATGAGCGACACAACAGGATTACTTTTTCCGCAAAAAGATGGACAAATGGAGTACCTTGGAGCCGGTTGGAGCAGCTTTTGTCGACTTCAGCTTGCGTTAGGCCTCTGCGTCGCGCAACAATACCTCCCTGAACAGCATTTTTTCTTGCTGTCAGTAGTGCTCCCATTCTCCCGCTGTTGAACGGTGGCATATTCCATTTTTTCACAACACATATATTTCTGAGTATGGCTGTAGCTGCGCAGCTTTCGTTTCCTGTTCTTGCGACCACTTCTGGCGCAAGGAGAGTCAGCACTACTCAATCTCGGCAGTGGCCTCTTCCGCCCGCCGTCAATCTATTTGATCGCTTGGGACAGCAGGCATTGCAAACCGCATTACAAAACCATTTAAATGATTATTTATGATTTTAAATAATGTCAACAGATGCGCAGTACTTCTTTGTCTTCTTTGTACTTAAAAAATCAGATTAAGATTACGGATAAACTCAGATGATGGAGCTTGCGATGCCTGGCGGAGCAAGTTCTAGCAAACTGTGGCGCCCTCCTGTCCGAGGCTCAGTTGTGCTTTGTCCTTTTTGCTTCATTGATGTGTGGTTTTAGTTTTGGGCTTTGTTTTTTGGGTACAGTTCATGTCAATATGACACCAAAAGCATAAGTATGATGGCTGGTGCGGTTAGCTCCAGCAGGTGACATGTTTCAGACATCGAGCTACAGCCAGCTACAGCTGGTGAAGTTTTTTTTTTCAGCCTCTAGTTTTTTTTTATTCATTCTATTTTCACTCTTTTTGTTTTAAACCCCTGAGAGAGCTGTTGCTCATTCCACACTTTCAAGCAACACAGAATGGCATGATAAGTAGTGCAATTTGAAAGCTGCTTTAAAAATCTCTACACCGAATTTTTATGAATTTCTTATCTCCACGTCCTTTGAGTGCTTGGTGTCCTGGGATATCCTGGCGTTGCTCTCCGTGCCTATGCCAAGGAACCTCAGTTCCACACAGGTCTGAGTTGTGGGAGATCTGTCAAAAATCAGCGTCAATCAGCGTGTTTTTGCCCCGCTTTGGCCATTGGCATCCATTGGCATCCATTGGCAACATTTTTTTTTGCTGTTCTGGATTTCTTTTTTCTTCAATTTAGTTAGCCACGTTCTGCATTGTGGAACAGCTCAGGGCTTGCAGCCGCTTGACCATGAATGTTGCAAGACGACCACATAGCTCATGAGATATCAGGTCCCAACCAGATAGAATTGATCCACTATGAATCCAGACTTCAACCAGACCAAGATGAGACTCTTACTGACACTTGTGTAGATCAGTAAACACACACATTTAGTCTGATGCACCTGTTCCTTTCATCCCTTTCTTCCCTTTCATCCCTGTCAGCCTTCTCCGAAAGCAAACCAGAAATGCACTAACAAACACTCACACAGCATACAAAGCAGTATGCTACTTTGGTTTCAATAAGCAGAATGCAGACACGAGACAACACTACAACATTGCACCCCCCATGTCACCTGCATCGATGTGGATATTTTTGACCTTGCTTCTGCCATGCGTCGCCTGCCATGGCTGCTTGCGGTCTTTGCAGGTTTGGCTGGCCGCCAGGAAGCCGAGAAATCATCCATGCTGCCGAGCTTTACAGAGTCGACCATCGTACGCTCTCAAAATGCTGTGAGTTTGTACAGTTTCACAGTTGCACAAGATCTTTTTTGAAGGTTCAGCATGTTCAGCAGCTTTCACACCGTGACCGCGAATGTAACCTTTCTTGACAAAGTGGACTTAGTCATTGATAGCATAGCCCCAATAGCCCTAACTCCTAACCATCCCCGTCCGTTTCCATCCCTGCGGTATCATCCATGGACCCTAGTGGCCACCTTAGGCACGTGGTTGGCTCCAGAGGTTCAGGAGGCGCGATCCGCATGTTGCATCAATTTCTCCACTTCTCACCCCGGCTGAATCTGAATCCAGCATATCCAGCTTTGCGTTCTGAAATTATGCTTGCCATGTATGTACATCTACGGCAGTAGCTGCACTGCAAGGTGCTTTCTTCATACCTTAGCGTACCAGCTTATGATGTGTGGTTGTCTTGCAACATACCCAGGCAAGGACAGAGTTGGAAAGGCAATCAATCAACAAACATATTGTCATTTTGAGCATGGCAAAGTACCGAATCGTGCTGGATAAGATGTAGTGCATTGCTGGGCCACGGCGTTTTTTTGCGTCAATCGCCGCAGTCAGGCCGAGCATCCGGTTCGACTAGGCAAGGCTGCTAGAACTTTGGAAGACTTGGGGGACTTGACAACAGGGTTGGCAAGACCTGCTTGGCAAGACCTGCAAATTCCTTGCCATGTTTCCAAGAATCACGAGGCCGTCGAGGATTGCTGCTCACCACCACAGCAGGTCAGAACTAGCTGGCATGCGTTACGACTAGGATGCAAGGCACTAAAATAGTTCACATCATTCCACATTGAAACCACTGCGGGAGATACATTACAATGTCTGCACTGTGGTTTGGAACGATCTTCTTTTGATGACTGATCCTGGCTGGCCATCCAAGATGATTTACACACTTTCTGGTTCAGGCTCTGGCTGCCTGAAAGTGAAAGAGTTTTCGTTATTTTTTTTTGGAGCAGCCAGATACAAATTGTATACGTCTCACATCGCCATACACCACAAACACCAGCTACATCTGAAGGTTTTTGAAAGCCTTACACAGTTTACACAGTTTACACTTGCCTCACGTTCGCAGGGCTGCCAAGCTCAGCAGCAGCTCGAGACAATTCAATAGAGGAGCCTGGAAGCCCTGAGACTTCAGCATTTGGGAAGGGCAATGTACACATCAGCACAGATCAGTGCTTTTTTTACACTAGAAGTTGTACAAATTCTCTTTGGCGGTCTGCTCGGGCTGAATTCGGCTTAACTGTGAGGCCTCTCATCTACTGTGGTGGCGGCTTTTGCGCTACCTTCCGTTTAGGCGAGGAGCCCAGTGTAGCCCGACTCCTTCGCTGATTCAGGCCAGGTTCACTTCAAGAGCAAGTAGCAGCCAGTGCAGCAAGTGCACGTGGTTTGTCTTCAGAGTTTGTCAACGTTTGTCTGAGACCTTGGAAAGCCAATAAAAAGCATGTATTGAGGGAGGGGCGAAGGCATCCTAAGTTCCCTCGAACAGTCAGTATCTCATACTCTCATCTCAGCAAGGTTGGTGAGGTTCAGTGAAAGGACAGTGACAGTGACCATAGACTTCTGCCCTACCCGTTGATGCTGGTTCGGGTTTGAGGACTTGGTCTCCGACAAATAAATCAAACATGAAAGATAGAACATAAAGCGCGGCTCTAAAGCGAAAAAGCTTGTAATGCAAGCAGGAATGTCATGTACACACTCCTTCAAGTTTGCGAAGCCACATGATAACTATATTTCTGCCTGTGTGACTTTACATTTCGACTTTAAGTGATTTTAAAGAATGTTTTAATTTTACCATGTTTTAACCCGGGTTGTGTCAAGCACGGAGCACTTGTGGCTTTCGTCGAAACTCGCCGTCGCTTCTCTTGCAATGGTCCGGGCTCTACGTGGGGCATGCTCGCTGGCGTGCTCGCTGGCGTGCTTGGGTGTGCTCAGTGTGCTCCCCCTCAGCTTCGTAGCACCAAGGACTCCACTGCTCCACTGAAGCTCCACTGAAGCTCCACTGAAGCTCCGAACAGATTCACATCAGATTCATTCTTGTATAGATATATAATGATATATATATATATTATATATACACGTATATTTCAATGTATATTCTTGTCACATCACTTCATCACTTCACATCACTTTGTTTTCCTTGCGTTGATTCCCAGGATTCCGCGATGTGAGGAGGCCAGAAGAGTTGTGATCTCTGATCTATGAGATCCATGTGCAGAATGCTGAAGCCATTTTGCGGCTTGTTGGACATGAAATTTCTGAATTTGCTTTGGATGCCAGAGCTTGAAAGTCGAGGCATCTCAAGACCTCGAGTTTCAATCTCCTTCAACCTGTTCCCATCTGTTCCCATCTGTTCCCATCTGTTCCCATCTGTTCCCATCTGTTCCCATCTGTTCCCATCTGTTCCCATCTGTTCCCATCTGTTCCCATCTGTTCCCTGTGTTGTGATGTTTGGGATTTGGTTCCAGGTGTCTGCGTCCGGTCCTCGACTGTGCGGATCTGTGCCTTCAGCTCCAAGCTCCAGGGTGGTGGTCAGCGCCCACAGCGTGACAGTAGCAGGCTGCCTCGGCTGCCTGGATTCAAATTTTGACTCGGTCTGCAGACTGGAACAGAATAGTTAGACAAGACATGGCAGGACTACTGCGCTATCAGTGGCTATCAGTACAACAGTACACGCCATGCTGGACAGGCCGCTTGTTGACCGAGCTATCTGCAAGACCTGTCCTATCTGCAACCTCTGCTGGGGTCTGTGCGGCAGTGGTGACTTGGAAAAGCTGGAGTTATATCGATAGAACAGCAGAACTCTGTCATGTTTGATGTGAGCCTTGGTCATAGAAACACATCTTTGTGGGCCTTGGTCTTGAAGGTTTATACCTGGTTGCTGCTGGCGGAAAAGGCTGAGCTAGGACTTAACATGTGCATGCTCAGCTGCTAAGTCGATTGGACCAGAATGGGTTGTCCAAGCCGTTAAATGCTAAAGAATGAATGATATAACAATATAATATAATAATATAATACCGGTAGTACCGCACAAGGCAGTGGCGGAAGTTTCAAAAATAGGAAACCTATAGAAGAGATTGGTTGTTGTGAATCACGGATGGCAGAGCGAATCCTGATGGACCGAAAGGTGGTTGGAGCTGTGTATTTTGGAGTGGCTGCAATGGTTGCAGTGGTCACCTGGTCGGTCACCTCACCCACAACAGCTGGATGTAGTGTGGTGTAGTGCAGCTGTAGTTGTAGATGTAGTGTAGTGGAGTTGTAGTTGTGGTGTAGTGTAATTAGTGTAGTGTAGTTGCAGTTGCATTTGTGGTGGTGGAATGAGTGTAGTGTAATGTAATGTAATGCAATGTGGGGTAGGGTAGTGTAGTGTAGTCTAATTGAGTGTAGTGTGGTGTGGTGTGGTGTAGTGTGGTGTAGTGTAGTGTAGTGTAGTGTAATGCAATTAGTGTAGTGTAGTGTAGTCTAGTCTAGTCTAGTGTAGTGTGTTGTGTAGTGTAGTGTAGTGTAGTGTAGTGTGGTGTAACGCAATTAGTGTAGTGTAGTTGTAGTTGTAGGCGTAGCTGTAGCTGTAGTTGTAGCTATAGTTGTAGTTGTAGTTGTAGTGTTATGTAATGTATTGTAGTTGTAGTTGTAATTGTAGTTAGTGTAGTGTCGCGTGGTGTGGTGTAGCGTAGTGTAATTGAGTGCAGTGTACTGTAGCGTAGTGGAGTTTAGTGTAGTGAGGTGTAGTGTAGTGTAGTGGAGTGGGGTGTGGTGTAGTGTAGCGTAGTCTTTTGTAGTTGTAGTTGTGGTTAGTGTGATGTAGTGTAATGTAGTGTAGTGTAGTGTAATGTCGTTAGTGTAGTGTAATGTAGTGTAGTTGCAGTTGCAGTTGCAGTCGTAGTTGTCGTTGTAGTTGTAGGTGTAGCGCAGTGTCATTCAGTGTAGTGTAGTGTAGTGTAATGTAGTGTAGTGTAGTGTACTGTAATTGAGTGTAGTGTAGTGGAGTGTAGTGGAATGTAGTGTAGTGTA
>CAMXCT020000387.1:196540-207922 GCA_947184155.2 Cladocopium goreaui | reverse complement strand
TGGGGAAACTGCGCGGGGAGGGAGCGAGACCGGATGCTCGACGGGATGAAGCCGTGGAAATAGCTTGGGGAAATAGCTTGGGGAAACTTCGCTGGGGGAGCGAGACCGGATGCTCGACGGGATGAAGCCGTGGAAATAGCTTGGGGAAACTTCGCTGGGAGGGAGCGAGACCGGATGCTCGACGGGATGAATCCGTGGAAATAGCTTGGGGAAACTGCGCTGGGAGGGAGCGAGACCGGATGCTCGACGGGATGAAGCCGTGGAAATAGCTTGGGGAAACTGCGCTGGGAGGGAGCGAGACCGGATGCTGGACGGGATGAAGCCGTGGAAATAGCTTGGGGGAAACTGCGCTGGGAGGGAGCGAGACCGGATGCTGGACGGGATGAAGCCGTGGAAATAGCTTGGGGAAACTTCGCTGGGAGGGAGCGAGAGCGAGATAGACCGGATGCTGGACGGGACAAAACCGTGGAAATAGCTTGGGGAAACTTCGCTGGGAGGGAGCGAGACCGGATGCTGGACGGGATGAAGCCGTGGAAATAGCTTGGGGAAATATCTTGGGGAAACTTCGCTTGGAGGGAGCGAGACCGGATGCTCGACGGGATGAAGCCGTGGAAATCGCTTGGGGCAACTTCGCTGGGAGGGAGCGAGACCAGATGCTGGACGGGATGAAGCCGTGGAAATAGCTTGGGGAAACTTCGCTGGGAGGGAGCGAGACCGGATGCTGGACGGGATGAAGTCGTGGAAATAGCTTAGGGAAACTTCGCTGGGAGGGAGCGAGACAGTATGCTGGACGGGAAACCGTGGAAAATAGCTTGGGGAAACTTCGCTGGGAGGGAGCGAGACCGGATGCTGGACGGGATGAAGCCGTGGAAATAGCTTGGGGAAACTGCGCTGGGAAGGAGCGAGACCGGATGCTGGACGGGATGAAGCCGTGGAAATAGCTTGGGGAAACTCCGCTGTGGGAGGGAGCGAGACCGGATGCTGGACGGGATGAAGCCGTGGAAATAGCTTGGGGAAACTTCGCTGGGAGGGAGCGAGACAGCACGCTGGACGGAGAGGAAACCGTGCAAATATAGCTTGCGGAGAGCTTCGCTGGGAGGGAGCGAGACAGCATGCTGGACGGGACACAAAACAGTGGCAATAGCTTGCATTGAGCTTCGCTGGGAAGGAGCGCGACAGCATGCTGGACGGAGAGGAAATAACGTGCAAATAGCGTGTGGAGAGCTTCGCTGGCAGGGAGCGAGACATGCTGGACGGACAGGAAACGTTGGAAATAGCTTGCGGAGAGCTTTGCTGGGAGGAAGCGAGCCAGCATGCGGGACGGAGAGGGAACAGTGCAAATAGCTTGCGGAAAGCTTCGCCTGGAGGGAGCGAGACAGCATGCTGGACGGAGGGGAAACCGTGGAAATAGTTTGGGGAGAGCTTTGCTGGGAGGAAAGCGTGGAAATAGCTTGGGGAGATCTTCGGTGGGAGGGACCGAGACAGCACGGCTTTTGCACACAGAATCTTGTACACACAGACGCGTTCACACACAGGAGGTTTTATACAAACAGAAGATTTTACGGCGCACAGAACTTTTATATACATAGAGCAGCTTTTACGCAGCGAAGCTTGTACACACAGGACAAAGGGGAGCTTTTTTACACAGAAGCTTTTACATAGGGTTTTTTAATACACAGAAGCTTTTACACACAGAAACCTTTACACACAGAAGCTTTACACACAGAAACTTTTACACACAGAAACTTGTACACACAGAAGCTTTTACACAAGCCTTTACACAATGGAGCTTTTACGCACAGACAGGTTTACACAGAGGAGTCTTTACGCACGGAGGCGTTTACACAGGAAAGCTTTTTCACACAGAAGCGTTTACACAGAGTAGTTTTTACGCAGAGAAATCTTTACACAAAGAAATCTTGACACAGAGAAGCTTGCACACACACACACAGAGGCTTTTACACAGAGAAGCCTTTTACACAGAGCAGCTTTTTCACCGAGGAGCTTTTACCCAGAGGAACTTTTACACAGAGAAGCTTGTACACTCAGAGGCTTTGACACAGAGAAGTCTTTTACACAGAGAAGCTTTTGCACACAGAAGTTTTACACAAACAAAATCTTAACACAGAGGAGCTTTTACATACAGAAGCATTTATGCAAAGAATCTTTTGTACAGAGAAGTCTTTACCCATTTTTCATCATGTCTCATTTTTCACTATCATTCACCACCTATCACCTTCATATCTTCGTTTTCATGCTCTTTTGGTCAGCTCCCTCCGTCGTTTAGTTTTCATTTTGCACGGTGTTCTGTCCGTCGACGCTTCGTCCTCGCTCCCTCTGCGGCGAAGCAAACTAAACGAGAACGCAGGAATTATAGCGGCTAAAACGATGGGATAGAGTTAATTACATTAGCAGAAATAGCGACTAGAAGAATGTAGACGTAGCTGATACAGCATGCTGTGGTGAATTGCGGCCCCTGATACCATCAGCGCGCACGATGTTTCAGTAAAGATCTTACGTCGATTTCGTGCAGAGCACGCACCACAAGATTTTCAAAAAAATCGTGCTGTGTGCCGTCTTGCTTTTGGGTTCTCTGGCCCACCTTGTTTTTCGTCAACTTGCATGCGATTGGCTGATTCAAGAGGACATTTGCAAGTCCCGCCATGATTTTCATATATTTTCATAGTTTTTTGGAATACCTGGATACATCTGGATACAAGTGAAGTATGCAGACTGCAATAGGTTTGGCGCGTGGATGGGTGGTTTAAAGTGGTTCAAATCCTGACAGGACCGCATCCTTGGACGGCGCCTGTACTATGGACCTGGCCAGTCCTGGCGCTGTCGCTTCGAAATTGGCTGCTTTGTGAAGTTTGTGGCAGTCAATTTTTTCAAAACCGTGAACAGATCGTGATTTGACATGTCTCCAGGAAAACTGGTTTAAACGTTTACACTTTTAAATCCTATCTTCGCATGAATGATATCAGCTTTGCGAGTCCATGCGAGTCCTTATTCTTCAAGTAAGTACGAGAGTGGACTGTTGTCTTCCAATCTATCGTGAGCGGAGAGTGTCCAGTTTGGGGAACACAAGAGCTAAGGCTTTCTTGTCCAGATGATCAAGTTCCCGATCTTTGAGCCCCTGCTTGTTTGGATTCTCTCCACGAAGTTTTTGCACCTTGGTGACAAGCATACAAGTAAGTAGAGCACAAGTGTGCGAGAAGTTTGATTCGTTTGCATTTTGTGTCATTTTGGATAGCACTCCATGCAGTGTAGTTTGCATAGCTCTCGTTGAGCCTGCCATGCAGTCATGGCCGAAGCCCCGCTGGCCTAGGACTTTCGGGCTCTACACACGGGCTGCTGTGGCAGGGCTGCTGTTTGCAGTTTTGACCTTGCCCTTTACCAACTTTCGCTTGGGAGCCTGTGTGCCCAGTTCTCCGCAGAACATCGCAAAACTGCTTTCTCGTGTGAGGTGAGTGATGTGTGGGTGACGCCAAAATCAGTTTGCACAAGTGGATATCAATTTCCAATCACCGAGCAATGTTGCCATTTGCTCCTGGTTCAAATCTGGGCCACTCCGAGCCAAGGTGTCGAACCAGGCAATGGCTTCCTCGCCTTTCAAGGCCCCAAATTGGCACATGGTACGGTATAGGTCCACAGTGGAGCTGCAAGAAGATGTGGGAAACCCATTTGGTTGAGAATATTTACATACTGTGCATAGGCGTCTTGTTCCTGTCATAACATCTTGTCTTGTCCCTCACTATCCCTCAAAAGAATTGATTGGCTGAAAGAATGAGGTTTCAAGGATTTTAAGTTCTAGATGGTGCACAGGGATCTCAGACGGCATTTCTAAATTTTTCCTGTGGAAATCCCATGACTTTCTGATCTTTTTGAATCAGGCCATTCTGCCAACCATGGCCCGCGATATTGCCTACTCTCTGGGCCGTGCGGCCCTGCCAGTGCTTACAGCTGCACTATTTGAAGCCACGTCCCACGACTATCCAAAAACCATCATATAAAAAAATAAAAAACAATTATCAATATGCTTGGCCACTCTTGGATACTATTGCATTGACACATTTCTACACCGACAAGCATCAAAATCTGGGGTTCTCAACGGAGCACACCCAAAACGACTTAACACCTACACCTTCGGAAGAAAGAGTTGGTGCTTCGCAATGTCCAGAGTCCTGATGGGACGTTGCGACAGACTTAGCGAAAAATTCACGTACATGTAAGACTTACATGTGTTACATACACGACTAAGACTCATGTAAGACTCTTGTAAGACTCATGTAAGACTCATGGGTCATGACTGCGAGTACTAGCTGTTGTAGCTCAAAGATCGCTGCCCAGGCAATGATCATCGCACACTACAGCAGTAGGGCCCATCGCCTAACAGCGTCGTCGCCAGAGGTGCGCACATCTGAGTTGGATTCCAATGTGCCGTTTGCAGTTGCCAAAATGGCGGCGTGGAGAAGCAAGGACCTTCAGAGTCCTTCAACTGACCCGGCATCCTGTCAAATCAAATCACAGTTCTGGGATGCCTTTTTCATCCTCTTTTATGTTTTTTATGTTTCACAGGCAACGTACAGCATTGTGCTAGGTACTTTTTGGTGCAGTGGCCGGCGCGTGCTTGCTAGCGGCACCTTTCAATGAACTGAGGGACCGCCAGCTGTCCTTCGGCTGTTCCTAAACGTCCAGGAGTTTGATGTGGATGCTGCTGGTACGGGTCAGGATTGTTTCACACTTTGAGGTAGTTGATTGTATCGAAGCCTTTTCTACATATAGTACATCTTCGTGGTCACCATGTAGTTGAGCTAAAGTTACCGGCTCCTCTCACACAGCGTCGCCTGACTGCACTTCTTGGAATCGCAGCGTGAGGTCAAAGTCCCACGCAGCTCATTTTATGCCCCTTGTTGAAAGATGGCAGCGGGGGACACAATTTGAAAGACAGTGGCAGCAAGACTAGGATTGGTCAAATTGGCAGCATCGTCCCATCGTCCCATCGTCCCGTCGTCCCGTCTGAGATTCTTTCACACGTCGAACTGTCGAACTGTCGAACTCATCTAGGAATCAATGCATGGGGTTTTGACGCCCAAAGGCTACCTGCAGCGGTATTGGAGCCAAAGTTCCGCATGCGTAGCAAGCATTAGCAGCACACTGCGATTGTGGGTCCCTTGAAAGTCAAACTGATCTTCCTATGTGCCTCACCAAGACTCAACCACGTTTTGATTCCAAGGCCTTTGAGATCAATGTTCTTTGCCGTGTGACTTTGCTTGGAAGATCTTGGAAGTCTTTTTGGCCAGTTCGTGTGGGGAAGGCTTACACTATCTTATACTTATATCTGACTTATCCAGACTCTTCTGTTTCTGGTGAGCCATGCGCACGAAAGGGCTTCTCGGGGACTCAAACTGCTCAAAGATTATTAGAGCTTGGATAACAATTCTATTGCAGGCTGAGCTGCTTTCCTCTTGGCTGAATTTTAACAACTAAATGGAACAAGGATGAAAAACAGGATGAAAACACAGGGCTTGCAAACACTCCCTCGTGAGCTCTCGCGGAGTCTTCGCGTCCAGAAAAGAAGTCAATGGCTGCTTTTCGTCATTGTATCTTTGATTGTTGTATCCTTCTTGTCGACACTCCAAATATGCATGAAACTTCATGCTCTATTGCCTCCATTCCCAAAAAACGACACAAACGCATTAATCTCTCATGGCCAACACCGCAGTTCAGCGGTCCCAGATGGTCCTCGATGGTCCTCGATGGTCCTCTCAGGATCAGAAGCCTCTTGCAGGCAGAGTCACTTGTACTTGGCTACCGCATCTCGAATGCATTGCATAGATATTGTGTTGGACGTGTCGGTTTGTCAACTCTTCCGAGTTGCAATGCAACATTGGATAATGTATTGGATATACTTGATTGAAACCTAACGGACAAGTTGGGGACTCCAAGTGGCAGGGTAAGATGAAGTTGTTGTGTTGCGAGTTGATAGGGCAAAAGACACCCTGGTCAACCTTCAGAAATAGCTGCTAAGGATGAGATAAAAGACCCGGTTTTCTAAGTCGCACAAACTCACTAGGCAGAGAGTTTGAGAAAGGATGTGGTTGACAAGAATTCAATTCCAGCGAATTCAGGTCAGCATGGAAGTGATTCGGAGTCAGAAGAAGAAAAGGTTCGCTCCATTTTTAAGCCCTCTGAAGTTCATGTTAATTTTACATCCCAATGCTTCCTATAACTTCCACATACTTCCACAATACTTTCTTATTTAGTGTTGTGCTTCCACGTGAATGAGACCGTACTCTTGGGAACCCCGAAATGCACCAAAAGAAATTATGGGATCCAAAATTTGAGCTATTTGGATCCCCATCTTGAGTTCAATGAATGTGTGTAAGCTGACAGACAGAAAGCTGTTCAAGATAGAAAGCTTCAAGACAGAAAGCCATTCATGGGGGTAAGATTCAACATAGATGCCAACATATTTTTGACATCTATGTATGGCGTCAGGCTACAAATTCGTAATTCTGCACTTTAGTCTTTCGTGAGAGTCAAATAGGACCTAGACACACCTAGACAAAGTACGGTATTTGGCTCATTTGCCTATTCTGCCTGCCTCTGGACATGGTATAGAGTGTTTTTCAATTTCATTTGTGGAGTTGTCAGGCTATGCTCCAGATGCCGTTCGAGCAGTTGTTGAGCCTGGTTGTTTCAAGGGGTGTGGGGGAGGCTGGCTTTCCAAATCACTGAAACTTCAAATGCAATTTAAGGCAAATCATTGAAACTTCTTTGCCGCCTTTGCACGTATATACAGTATCTTTTCTAAATGCCACGGATTTTTGCATTAAAGCCAACTGCGAGGGGTTCTGACACTTCGACACTGCAAAGATTTTCGGCAGAGCCGACTATTAAGATACAGAGCAGGAGGGCACCCGGACCGAATCAGTGTAACAAGTTTACTTTTTATGGTGTAACGTGATGTGACTGTAAACACAACAAATTAAAATTAGCGGGCCTAAAGGATCAGACAAAGCCAACGACAACTTTTCAGCAAATGCACGCAGTTCATTTCACTTTCCACGAAAATGTGGTGAAACATCGCAAAAACACGCACAAATCAACAAAAACTAGAAAACAATGTTGCAACTCAAACTGGGCATAAGGGCCCTGAATCGGCCCAGAGGGGCCCAACGCTTTTGCAGCAAGCACTCCGCGACCAAGCGTTGCAAGGATGGAGCCTCCCATTGGAAGTTGTCCAAGGGCATCATGGCCCAATGGAAGGTGGACAATGTGTTTTTCACTGAAAAAAGTCAGTTGTTTGGCAACGGGCGTCCCAGGTACTGGTAGAATCCTTGTAGAGTTTGAAGAGAAGTGTTTGGACATAGTACATATAGTATGACATAGTCGTGGACTGGCAAATACTTGCAGGATCTTCATAGATTTGGATTGTCTTTATTTGGTATGCTGCAGTATGCGCAGCTAAGATTCAAATCGAAGTGACAGGTGGCTCCTGATGTGGAGTTTTGGGCTCTAGCTGGCGCTGTCTCGGTGGTGGTGCTACTGCTGCTTGTCACAACATTTGCAAGATTCTTAAGCTGCCAAAGATGGTGTGGAATTCTTTCGGGGCTCGACTCTCTTGCTGCAGGGTTTGCCAGCTTGAGGCCTACTTAGCTTCTTAGTGCTGTGTTTGTCTGGTCCTGATCCCAGGAGCTGCGTAATAAAGCAGAAACTCAGAAAGATGTGGCGGTCACAGCCTGACTTGCTGAAAGAGATGTTGCTGGAAAATTAGGATTTTTCTCAGCGGGATATCATTCCAGAGATTCTGATTTTGAGATGTTGATGTCAGCATTTCGCCTACATGGAATTGTAGTATTTCAGCGCAATGATCTGATTGTTTGGTGTCCCATAGGCTGTTGAAATTCTGTTGAGATGGATATGCAAAAATGACAGCTCGGGCATTTGCAACTGTGAATCTCTGACAGTGGTATCTCAACGTATCTCAACTGTATACTATCTGCGTGGCGTCAGCCCTGAGTCCAGTACGAAGTCAGATGGACTGCAACCACATGCAAGTCGGAAAAGAACGCTTTGAAGCTCTTGTGATCTCCTGTGCAAGTCTGCCACTTGAGGTGATTTGAACATATTTGAAACATCTTAACCGTCTTAACCTCCAATTCACAATCTTTCAAGGAATCTCACTGACACGAAGGTTTAGTCCCATGCAAGCGTGCAAGCATCGTTTTGCACGTGCATTTGAAATATAAGATGTATGTCTAAATAACCAGACATACACTTGTACTTGTAGAGTGTTTACATGTGTTTACTATATATTTGCAATAAATCCTCTTCTCCCCTTTTCTGACCAACATATGGCTGAAGTCGTTCAGGACTCAGGCTGCAGCGATCTCACTGGCTTTGCACCACTGACAGATGCCTTTCTCTCAAGTCATGCCCAAGAAAACATGATTGAACCCACACCATCTTTTCTTCAGCCACTTTGAGAATGACAAAAACAAGCCTGAGTGAAGCTACGTCAGGCAAGGCCTAATTGTCCAGTCGTTTTCCAACAGGAGCCGGCGGAGAGCTGTGGGTACAAGTAGCATTTTTTCCAAAGCCGCAGCGTTCAGTCAGGATCCTGAAATGACTCTCTGAGAGTCTGTAATTCGATTTTATAATGTGCCAAGGTGCCTGAATGGCCGCAGAGTGCCCAACGGTGCGTGAGCATTGAGTTGCTTATTGGGCAAATCTCCTCACTACAAAGCCTCTCTCCTTACAGGTGACAGTTCTGCTGGAGGCTAGCAGCTAGCGTGTCAAAACAAGCGTTACTGTCATCATGATCGTTGCGTTGTATGTTATTATCACATATTATATCGGGGTGGGAGATCCGTATCAACCATTATAAACCAATCAGTAGGTCCAGTAGGCTGGTGTAGGATGAAACCCAGAAGTGAAATTTGCACACTTCATCGGCCAAAAGTCGAATAGAATGGATATGCTTCATGTCTCATAGATCTCATAGCACAATGCCCGCATCCTCTCCATACTCGCTGTGTAGCATTTCTTACAGGGCAAGTGCTCGCAGAGGTGAGATGGGGTGAGGGTATCCTGTCTCAGGTGGGCGACTCTTCCGTGGCGTAGTGGATACAGGAAGTCCTTTTCTCCTGGTCTGGCGCCAAGGGCGTTCTATATTCATCTGTATTCACTCCTTTGGAAAGAAACAGCAGATAAAGATGCATATATATATATATATATGTATATACTGTATATGTACATATTTAATATACATGTAGATAACAACACCATGGCTGCCTCATGAGGAAGAAACCAGTGCTAAAAACAAAGAAAACTTGCAGAACTGTTTGAACTGTCAGGACATTTCAGCGCAAGGGCTTCTATTGCAAATGATTCCGCTGCCATTTGCACCAGTCTGTAGCAGGTCTTTCCTTCGCGCCTGCGAAGGTTATGATGTGATGACGGGGTTCTTTTCAATTGGAGCCGTTTTTGAACGTCATTCTATCACATGAGACACAATCCTCAATGACTTAACTCCAGCTTAATCATTTGACATGACTACCCTCTAGCTTGAAACTAATGCCTTCCGATAGGACGTGAATGCAGTGAAATACATTTCTGTGAGACACAACATCTTCATCTTATGTGAGTATCGATATCTTCCCGCCCAGCGATGCCAAGTGGATAATGGCAGCGACGGGTTTGAGAGCTGTGACATTTGTCTCCTTGCTGCTGTCTCTGTGTGACTTCACACATGCCGGAGCGCCTTGGCTGAAGCTGCACTTCTCTTGAACAATTCATGGCTGGAAAGTTATGCTGCAAGATGGCTTGTTTGTTTCCAGTGTGAAGTGGCATTTGCACTGTTCGTTTTCAATGCTTGAGCTCCGTTTTGAGAGTCTGCATATTCTGTGCCTTGTGCCATGACATTCATGAGCTCTCAGCGATGTTAAATTTCTTTACTTTCTTTGCTCATTCTTCACCGGGCGCTGTGAAGGACTGCACGCCTCCCTTTCAAATCCTCTTTCCATCATTCCATGGTGTGGGCCATCATGGGGTCCTTTTCATTTTGTTCGGATACAGTGTTTTTTTTTGTTTTTGACGTCATATTTTTGAGAGATCATAGACCTCTCTTCAGAGAAGCAGGCTGCTTGTTGAATCGTTAACCCAGGGAACGGATACGAGGCTCATCCGGCGCACAGACCTCAACTCATCTCAGCTGATCTTAGCTGATCTCAGCCGATTTGTTTTGGCACATTGAACAACGAACTTTTGAGCCAAGCCATGACTGGGCATGGCCTTCCAGTCTCAGGTGAATCACTCCAAGACGGCAGGTTGAGAATCTCCGCAGCTTTGCTGCAGATCTTGTGCATTTGTCTTGCAAGTTTTCAAGGAGTGCGTCATGGAGTCTTGGAAGATCTTGGAAGTACAGAAATCTCGATGTGGTATGTTTTTATTTTTCAAATGAGCAACTCAATCAAAATTTTATCTTTCAGAGCATTTTGCAGAATTTCAAAGCTGAGGCGCACGGTCGACAGCGGCAAGTACCTCTCATCCCAGGCAATGCTGCGCCAACCGCAGGTCCGGTAGCGTCCGCAGCGCCGGCAGCGCCTGCAGCGCCCACCATAGCGCCCACCACAGCGCCCACAGGACCTGCGGTCACTGCGCTAGCTGTAACCACTGTGCCTTCTGTCGCACCTGGCGCAGCAAAAGTGCACACTGTGAAGACGGAGGTCAGAGAGGTCAGGGAGGTGACTGAAAAGACGGACGAGGAGGAGGGCGAGGATGAAGATGGCGCAGACAGGAAAGACAAGGAACACAAAGATCAGGGAGAGGGCAAAGATGAAGGGAAGCCAAAAGAAGAGAAGGCCTGCTGGGTTTTGCAATGAAATCTATTCTTGGGCAGGATTTCGGGTCAACGAATTGTTTATTTTGTTTCTTGCACGTGTTTGCAGTTGGATATGTCTGGAACACAACCTGACAGCCGGAAGGTCACACAGATGCCGGGCTGGACCATAGCTGCAGGTGGAGTTTCTTGCCAATGGCTTTAGCTTTGAACAACTCACTGAAGGACTGATCCCTTTCACCCAAGAGGCTGTCTCTTTTGAATCGCATGGTTTATGTGATCATCTTCCGTACTCAACAGCCATTTTGGAATGCTCCTTTGCTCCTCATGAGACAAGGCCACATCCCAAATGTATCCCTTCACCCGTCCCGAACTGGAGACCCCAATCGGAGCTGGAGTATCAGTCAGGTTCTCCTGGCTGCTGGTGCCTTGGGGGTCTATGTCTGGTCTCGCCGGCCTGAACCAAAACTAAAGCAGGACTGGTCGGACTGAACCTGGAAGCTGATGTCAAACAGATGCGGACTAATGGTGACTAT
>CAMXCT020000387.1:101540-191540 GCA_947184155.2 Cladocopium goreaui | reverse complement strand
AGCCCTGAAAGTTTGGGAAACCCTGCAGACTCTGGTGGTCGGTCAAGCTACCGTCAACGGCGGCAAAGTGCTGCTGCTGCCAAGCCAGAAACGCGGCCGAGCGCGAACCGAAGCAGAACTCAAAATCAGTATCTTGGCTGAGTTGTTCAGACATGTTTATACTCTCAGTGTTGAATGTTCCTTGAATCCTTAACACGGGCACATATTTACCAACCACCAGAACAAAGGCATCAATCGATTCTGCAAGGGTTGCCCAAGCGAAACCTGAACAGTGTTGTTTGCCATATCCTGCTCCATTTTACCTCATTCTGTACCTGTAGTTTGGGTCTGAAACCTAATTCGGGCTCTAAAATTGGCTACAAACTGGACTTTCCATGGCACCATACCCTTGCAACCAAGAGATTCGGGAGAGCAACCTCACAAGTGCATGCAAGCGGATACCATCACCCATGTTGACAATGTTGATGCTATGGGGATGGTATCCGCTCAATACAAAGAAATGCTGTGACCACGCTGCGATCAGCAAACCCTGCTACCATCCTTGGACGTTGTTCGTATATCCAATATCTAGTTGCCGCATCTTCTGGGATGGACTTGCATCGTTGGCATTATATTCTAGGTGCGATGATTCAACCACCCCACTGAGGCCAGCTGCAGAGGTGCGGATGCAGTTACCAGACATTGTTCTTTTGAGGGAAAACTGGCTAGGGTGGTCCCTATCACGACAAGGACAAAATAAGAACGACAAGATGGGTACCATGAAACAGCAAACAAAAGTCTGTCTTGAAATTGGAAAACATGTTAGTTCTCCGATGAGGAGTTTGGCAGCTTTAACGGGTAAAGAATACACGTCTTAGGGTTGAATGGGCAGACTGGTCCGAGCATTCCCCATTTGCAGGACTGTACACAGTCAATGGCCTACCTCGTTTCCAATTTTCTTTTGTGTTTTTGACGGCCTCAACAGACTTGTCTAAGATTAGGAAGACGACAGCATTTGCGAAACCAAGTATTTATTTGCTACAGAGTGGCTCTGCGCTAAAAGTTATACTGTAGTATTGAAACAGACAACAACTACTTCCGTTGTATTGATGAACATCTTTGGCGATAGTATCTCCGGATCATAAAAATCAACTGACAAAGTCAAGTGAGAACCAGATTGGTTTACTGCCAAGACTTCCTGACAGAGACTCTTTTGAATGCTTGAGGCGCCGAAAGATGAAGACATGTTTTGACCTGAGACCTGGGATTGGATGATGAGATATCGATGACACACGTTTTGGAGGGCAACAATCCTGCTCTATTGCTTTATTTTCGCTGAATACATGGATTAGCTTTGTAGCATTCAACTCACGGGTCTGGCGCAAAGAACACCGACCCGTAGTTAAGAGGTTTTGAGTCCGCAGATGTCAACGTCAGGGGTGTCTTGTGGCAAGTGTATTTTGTGGCCGCCATACGGTACAAAACGTTCTAGTGGTTGATGGCCGGAAAGTAGAAGGAATCTCTGACTAAGCCACATAGTCCATTGACGCCCCTTTGGCAAGCTCCGGAATGTTCAGGACCTTGGAATGTCTTGCAAGAATGTACTGTCAAATGCTACTTGATCAATCTCATCGACACTTGAAATGGCCGGTGTGAGAACCATGAAACATGTATAGGTTGTCATTATCATTTTTGCTCCTGAAAGAAGGCGCATTTGACAGTGAAGAAGTGCATCAAATCCAGAGAGGATTTGGTTTAGATAGCTTAGATTGTTTGAGCGATTTCGTTGCCAACATGGCAGCATAGCGGAGACGGCATTTGGATAAGGCGAGCTGGCTGCCATTCGCTTCCAATTAATTGGTGCCGTCGGTACTGCAGACTATGGCCTGACCTTACCAACTGGCGACAACGCTGAAATAAGCATCAGAAACATTCAGAAACCAAGATCTGAAGGTTAGTACCTGCGAGGGTGATAGCTGCGCCTCTTACTGCAGAGCATGGGGTTGTGTTAGCCTCAGCAAACCTTCGTTTTATTTCTTGCTTGGAAACGACATCCAATGCCACCACAGTGACAACCTCAATTAATGCATTCCATTGAAAGACGCATCGAGGAAGCCAACCATTTACCGCTGACAGAAATCATTGATGTTGCCAATTAATGCCAATTAACCTTAGAAGATGCTTAGAAATGGTTCAGCAGAGTACGAGGTTGTCTCGTACACGTCGTACACCAAAGATTTTGGGATGCTTTGATCCAGAACTTGTGGTGAGGCACAACAGAAAAACTTGGCAAACCTTCTGGGTTAAAAGACACGGACGAGGCAGACTGGGTTCCAGACGTGTGCATCAGACGGCCTGGAACCAGGATCAAACGACATGAATTGCATCACGTTAAGTCCAGCATGCAGAATGCCAGGAATTGCCACGACCTAGAATTTCAAAAATACCTGGAGAAAATAAAACACCGTAACACAATGTAACACACTGATTCCGATGACCGGAGTGCCTGAATTGAACGCCAGCATTTCTGCGCCTGTTTCTTGCATGGTGCTGTGAAGCCGGGATCCTTCCTGTAAGCAGTTATGACCAGTGTGTTTGGAAACAGCTACCAAAAATTAGCAGTAAACAGATCTCATCAGAAAACAGATGTGAAGGTATCGCACATCGCAGGAGGTATGTTTGTGTCCTCCTGGAAACTTATTCCCTGTTGACACAAAATGACAGTTGTTTGCTGCTGGCCTCGCTCGCGTGAGCTGGAAGAGGTGCCAATCAGGGAAGAGCAGTCGAACGGTCGAAACACATCGGATTGAGCACTGGCGCCGGATAATCGTCACTGACACTCTTAGACAGGGCTCAAGTAGACCACTAGTCACTAGTGGGAACATTGAGGATGTGCTCCTTCCTGTAGCAACATAAATTATAAATATTATAAGATATTATAAGCCATGAAATAAATTGGTAGCACATGGTGGGCCAAGTGGCTGTAGCCTCCCACGAGTGTCAGCCTGCAGGGATTCTCTGGAGTTGGGGGATCGCAGCTTTGGGTCCAGCACTCAGAGGGTCCCGCGGCGCCTTTGCAGTTCGACTGATGTTTTCTGTAGGGGTTTATGTTCGACAATTGTTTTGACAATTTTCATTGTTTGACAGCTTCTGACTTTTGGGGTCTTTCCCATGATCTTCTTATGCTCTCTTGTATTCTCACCCTGAGGTGACACATGTTTGCATGGCGTACCAGTACATACAATAATATGTTTGTTCATACATGAATATATATATATACACACACTATGTAAACAACATTTCCATAACACGGAAATTTTGCATGTATGACATGATATGTATGGTCATCGTCAGGTCTGTGACCTATGGCGCGATGCTAGAGGTGAGCAGGGGGATTTGAGGAAAAGGATGTCATGTGCTGTGAAAGATGCGCTCAAACATCTTGGCAATATGCGAAGGCAAGGTCCGCTTCAGAGACAAAGGCAGCGAGACTCCCTGAGACCCACTAAAACTTCAAGCAATTAAACACAATTAAACACAATTAAACACAATTAAACACAATTAAACACAATTAAACACAATTAAACGAGTGAACTGACGAGTCTGAGTCTATATAGTCCTATGCGATCGCAGGTCGAGTCCTATGGTGGGAACGGAGGGGGAGCCTTCTTGGGCCTGGTGCGAGAGAAATCCGCCAGGTTCGCAGGGAGCTGTCGAAGTTGATCAAGTGGTAATCTGATCAAGTTGATTTTGTTTTTTTCATTTCCATTTTATCATTTTCATTTCCAACAACTGCGCTTCGGCCCAGAATACGCCCTACACTTCTTGGCCAGACATTTGTCAGGAGCATTGCCGTGGGAAGGGTAAACTCTGTACCTTCTGGCTGTTGGCCCGGTTACCACTCCAAAGGACTCCAAAGGTATCCAAAGGTCCTTCGGTGCTAGATGCTTCCCTTTCCTGAGCTATACCATATGAGTAGTTTTCATGTTCATGTCAATAATATTTACACATGTGTATTTGTGTCATATCTTGTCAATGGGCCTCCAACCTTTTTGCATTCAAGTCAAGCTTCAGCCAAAAGCCATGGGTTGAAAGTCGCGTTTGCTAGCCCAACCTCAGTGAGCAAAAGCAAACCTGGCAATCCCTGGCCACGATATCCGTCGGCGAGTTGGCTCAGCCTTGTTCCAGGACAGTCACTGTCGACTTGCGTGCTCCTGGAGAGGACGTCCCGAGAGATTTCTCCAGTGCTGCCATGTCCAGACTCTGGGGCATGGCAAGCTTTGACTGTTCTAATGATCTCATAAGACTTGAAAAATACAGTTTGCTTTGCGGGTTTGTCAACCAATTGTCAACCAATCTCGAATTTACATTGCAGATCAGAGTCTTTCTGTATCTTTCTGTACAGTACTCAGGAAAGATGCTTTCGGATCCAACAAATATGAACAAGATCCGATGAACACTTCTAACACATCTTGCATATTCTTGCATATATATCGGTCATCTGGACAGGAGCGGCTGCTTCTGTCCACTGGCGCGCCTTCCCGAGGCAGAAATTTCTTGCTTCACACTAACGGAACTAGTGTGATCAGCATCGATGTAGGTCAGTTCCATCCTGAGAGCTCCATGTGTTACAGATCGAAATCCGTTCAGTTTTGGCAAATCATCGTGTGCTACTGTAGGTTACCATTGTCATTGGCTGCAGCCAAGCAGTTTCAGAACTCGTTGATTGATGTCCTTGCATTCCTGTTTCATTACTTTTAATTACCATCGATGCCAGGCTCAGCCCCTGCAGCATGGGTCTCAGTATTTTTTTGGGCCTCGTTGTAAACAGTTTGTTGTAAAGAGTTCTTGGCCGATTGGCAAGTGAGTTTAATTAATCACAAAGCTGAACAAATGATGTCATTTCCGACTTTCCTCGTTCTTTCGAAAGACGTTTTGTTTTTTCTCATTCTCCCATGTCTATCCGATCTATCCCCTTTATTTGTCTGTGTTTCCATGTGTTTCCTGTTGGATTTTGGTGCTGAGGTGCCACTGGTGGATCTGCGGCCCAATGGAGCACCAGTTCGCTACTACGCTGTGGAGGCAAGTTGAAAGTTCCCACTGAACAGCACTTGCAAGTTGTTGCAAGTTGCAAGCTGCAAATGATGTTGATCTTATCATAATATTGATCTTATCATAATATATTATATAAATTGAATAATATATATAATATTAATCAAAGTAATGTATTACGAATATACAACATACAGTATATATATAGACACAGATATGTACACGAGTTGCGTCATATTGCATATCCTGAGGCAACGGCCCTGCGAGTGGCAGGACAACGATTGGAGTTGACAGCGCCTTTGATCGCTGTCATTGACACAGGCACAACAGGCCAGGGCTTCGGTGGGGCTTCCTATCTCATTTTTAATGTGTAACTTCTTATGGCAAAAGGATCTCAGTCTGGGCTGAGTGGTCTAATGTTTGCTTAATTTCAGCCTGGTCAGGGCTTGGTCTTCCTTCCGCACTTTTCGAGAGCTATGACCAACTTCGCAGAAATGTTGCGCAAGAGTTTGGTCTGCAGCGGGCGCAGGTGGGATTTGCTCGTGGAATTGATGTTGAATTTCTGGATCTGATGTGACTGATCTTTGATCACCTGGAGTGAAACTAGAACCTGGACTCAAAAACCCACTCCAGAATTCTCCCGATGTACATCTTTGATCACCTTTATATAATCATCTTTACGGCCCTGTTACAGCCTGTTCCCACAGTGAGACGACCGGAGAATGTGCGTCAAGCCCTTCTGCAGTGAAAAGCCGCGGTCAAATCGAGTTGATCGAGTTGATACTTTGCACTTCTTCGCACCTGTGACCGAAATGGACAAAACAGGAAGTGGACCTGCTCCTCCGTGCGGAGGATGGTTCTGAGCTATCCCTTAGCTGGGAAGCTCAGACTTTGGACTGGCAATTGTGTTTGTTTAGACTATTTAATTATTTGGGTTCTTTCAGGTTTGCTGACGATTGTGAACACAAGTGGGATGGAAATCGATTCAAGATCTCTTGGCCTTGAAAGACTTCGGCTCAGACATGTGATTCATCTAATCGCGGGCCGCAAGTGAATCACATCAGTACGACCGTTGCAAACTACATGTGGGGCTTGCATTCATTGCCGTTTGTGCTGTTTCTACTTGTGGATTCCTGTAAGAAAATGGAAGTACAGAGGCTGAGGTGTTACAGGATTTCATCTGAGAACGAGATGGGGCAAATGCTGGTGTGCGGATAGCCCTACTTTCTGTCGGGCAGTGTTGTCAGTTTGACCATGTTTGACCTTTGCTGGGCAGGCATGAGGCCAGGGCGACAAAAGGCCTACAAGCAAGATCGTTTTGCAACTTGGTCAATCAAGAGCCATCAAGAGCCTGTGCTAGGGATGCCTTCGGCATTGAGGCTTCCAGTGATTGCTGTTTCCAATGTATTTTTGCTGGAAAGTTCCTGGTCGTCATCTCTGATGATTTCTAGCATCTCAAGTTTTCAATAGCATCAAAATCTAGACTAACTGATCCATAGTGATCCACAATGATCCATAGTGATCCAGTGATCCATAGCTCAAGTGACCCTTAACCGACTTGAGCACTTTGAGTTGGAGCCAAGGATATTGTCACTGCGTTGCCGGAACCGTCAGGCCCGATGCTACCGATGCTGAACCCATGTCATTGTGAGCCGAGATGATTTTAGATGTCAAGCCATGTCAAGCGCTTGGGATCCTTGGGATCCTTGGGATCCTTGGGCTGAGTCTAGAAGGTTACGGTAGTGATCTTGGCATTGCGTCTCGACGGAATTTCAATGACAGTCTGAAATGCACATGAAGGCTCCCTAAGCACGGCTTCAAATTGATTTCTTTCACAAGTGATTCCTTAGCTGATAACTTTGGACTATTTTGGACTAGGACTTGCTTTCATGCGCTTGTATTCCCAAGAATTAAGTCTCTCCGTCCAAGCCCGAGTTTCCCTGCCGAGGCATGAACGCAGAAGCATCAGCACTTTGGACTGGACAAGGTGAAGTGGGTCTTTCCAAGGTCCTTAAGGATCATACGCAAGTTGATTATGCAAGACATTCAGTTCCATGCACAAACTGGGCTTAACGCAAGCGAGGGCCTAACCAGAGTCAACACCAGCCATCAATGACGCGGGGCTGCCTTTCATTACAAAATTGAGTATACTGACCGCACGGGTTTGCCTTGAAAGTTCCGATGAACAACAAGTCAACTCAAGAAAGGAAACAGATCGGTAGCATCCACATCCAACACATTCATTGTTTTCAGTAGAAGTTGGTGTCAAGCTCAACGACTGCGAAGTGCATTGTTATGACCATACTCGGCTTGCAGGTCTTTCGGGTGCTCAACCAATGAAGTTGCGCGATGGGAAGTTCATAGCCCAGGCCTCCACACCTCTGAACATATCTAAACATTCTAAAAACATCTAAAAACGGAATGGCCAAAGTGGCAAAATGTTGGAACATCTGGTTGTCAAAATGTTCAAAAGACAACTGCTGTGCCTCCATTTGTCCATGCGGTAAGCTTTGAGGTTTTCCCATTTAGTGTGGCACTCTTGCCCATTGAGACACTCGTAGCAATCGGGTTGTTTGGTGAATGCATCGTCTCTATGCCTCAGACCAGACTAGTATCGGACGTCATTCAAACCAGACTAGTATTGGACATCATACCTGCTACACATACGACGTACAGTACAAGATCCTACAAGCCTCTAAGTCGTCCAATAATTATTTGATCAACTTGAGTGTCAGAAATTGCAACACCATTGCGTGTTTTCTCCTCCTCCCGTGTCCATAGAGGCACCAAGTGCTTCCATTGGATGGGTGCAAGCAGACAGGTCAGGTTTTGCTCTTGGGCGGAGTTGGTCCCTGCAACCGAGATGCTATGCTTTTTAAATGGGGGCAATCACACTAAATCAGACCGAATCACACCAATGCAAAGCCAGTCACGCAAGATTTGATTTGATTGGTCCTTCGATGTCCTTCGAGTCCTTCCAGGCCTGTGAGTCGAGGAGATCGGTTCTTGGCACTTGCCTAAGAATCCAGAAGAATCCTAAGACTCTGAAAAATTCATGAGATTCAACAGCGATCGCCGATCATCGCCGATCGCAACTGGCTTTCAGAGAATGTGCCCATGAATCCAGCTGGTCTTCCACTTGGTAATGATTTCTCAACTAGTGCAGAAAGTCCTTCCGGAGGCCCAACATCTGAATATTTTTTTGCATGTAAAAAACATAAACCTCCCTTTACCAAAAAGAGCATTCCTTGCCTTGAAGCCGAAGCACCAGATTTAGAATCCAGCGTAGCATAGTGTAGCTATGCGTAGCTCAGGTCAGGCTGCTTCCATCTGGACCAGGCCAGTGGAAACCACACAGCATAGATTTGGCATAGATAGGCTAGAGTTGGCACACCTTTGTCACTTCCAGTCAGTAATCTGCACATTTTCTTTACCCCTTTGATTTTCTCTTTCATTTTTTGTTTTTTTTTTCACTTTGAATCAAACTTTTGAACAACTTGTTACATGTTCCACTTTTCGTAACCATTTCGCTGTGGAGCATTTGGCAGGCCGTTTGCCGTGCAACGGCTCCGTGGGGTTAGCACCTCGTGGCGCTCGCCTCACCGAACGCCTCACCCAGGATGGTGTTTCCACAGCCAGTACGCCATATCATAATACTGTATGGCACAGACATGGGACCCATCTACAATGCAAACCGAATGACATATGGCAGATATACTTCATATACTGTTCATATACTTAAGTGCTAAATCCATTGCTACCTTTCAGATGTGTCGCAGTCATTCGCAGTCTGCGATCTCGGAAGGACACTGCCGCATATGGCACAGAAGGCGGGCTCTGACAAGAGGTCCTTGCTAGGATGAAAAGTTGGCTTCACAGGTCTCGTTTTCCTACTTGCAGTTCTGGAGAGATTTGGACAGAGTTTGTACAAAAGAGCAACTGCATCTTTCAAGTTGCGCTTTCAGAATCAGATTCACTTATGATCATGTTCCGATACTGTTTTCCCATGCCAGGCAAACTCATTCCAGGTGAAACTTAGAAGCACTATAGCTACGTTACGTCAGCAGACATTCAGTTTCATGTAGTTTCATGAAGCACTGAGTGCGGCTGTAATGAGCCGAAATCTCCAAGGATCTGGTCGAGTGTCGTCTTGCGGATGATGGTTCTGGCACTGTCACATGGAGGGTGAATGGCAAAGAGGCAGTTTGACGCCAGACAGATCAGACAGAGTGTAGGCAGCATTAATCATGACGGTGTAAGTAGATGTGCTTTTTGCATCTTGCATCAGAGAAGTCTCTGTTTGTTTTGCCTATGTTGCTTGTGCGTGCAGGTGGCTTCTCCCGCCTCCTTAAATACTGGTCGCAATGTGTATCCTACGGTGGATGCTTATCTTCAATTCAAACTGCATCAATTTGCTGCCGTTGTTCTTGGCCTCTTGTGCTTCAGAAACTTGAATCTGGGCCTTGTGGATCTACGTAGACTCGAGGTCAAGCAGTCCTCCTTTTTTGAAGAATTTAATTTGTTGGTCCATTTTGACCCTCCTTAGCTTTTGCCAACAGGTATTTGATAAAGAAGTGAACATCGTCAGAATCGGGCACCAATTTCTTCATTTTCTTCTCTCTGGCTCTCCGGGACTGGTCTTGTGGAATTGACAAACTCAAGGAGTTAGCTGCCGGTTGTGATGCGGAATTGCTCTCTTCACCTTCCGGGAGTTCTTTGGATGAAGGTCAGCAAGGTGCGGAAAGAAATATAAAGAAATGCATATGATCTTGAGCCAACCATGGAAATAGCAGCATGGCAACAATGGCAACTGTCCTTGATATATCTTGATATCACAATTCCATTAACTTACACATGCTTCCGCAATTTTTGCCTCTAAGCAACGTTCGAATAGAATCATGATCTATGTTTTCGGAAACTGGACGATGCAGTACCTGCAATCAAATTGAAACACCCTGCACTGCACACTGAGCTTCTTACCGTGGAGCAACCTGGCATCATTGATATTCCTTTAATTATGTCAAATTGAATTATAATTGACAGGTGTGTCACTCGCAGATATGACAGAAATCTAGTCATGTCATGTCGATTTTTGTTTGTGTGTTCAGATACTAACATTCACCTAGTATCCAGGCATGGGATGGGCAGAGCCAACGGAAGCCACGAAGGCAGGTCTGCCTGCAGATCAGCTCACGTGGGGGCAATGGGAGTGGTGCATGGGATGCATGTATGAAGCAGTTTCGAATTCAAGACCTGACGGCGTCGCCGCATCTTTCCATCATTTTCCGAAAGCTTGGAGTCTTGGAGGTAAAGGAGAGGCCACCCACGGTACTTTTCTTGGGCCTGGGCTTTCTACTTGGACGACAAGTTAGCATTGAAACTTGGAGCATTTTTCATTGTGACAAGGCGTTGCGCGTGTTATGCTGGCTAGACTCGGTTAGACTCCTGGCGTCTCAGACGTTTCAAGGACACAGTGGCCAATCGCGCCATTTTTACATGAAGCTCACCAGTCGATGGAGATGAGAAACGTGGCTGAGACCAGAAAAGAATACCGGAAAGAGCTGGCAAAGATCGAACAAACATAGAATATCATAGAATCAAGACGACATTCGACACATCAATGTCCAACAGAAGAAGGCTGGAGACTTTTGTGAACTTTCTCACAAAACTGTACTTTTTATGTTCGCTTTCAGATTTTATTAATGTTTGCACGTTTGAACACTGACTACACTTACCATGTCAACGCAAATTGCACAAGTCAAACTAGAAGGCTTCCTCCAGCAGAACACTTTTCCAAAATTTGATATATATATATAATTGGAAACGCCAAAACATGATGACTGAGCAGTGTTTCAGCAAAGACATCACAGACTCCTTGCATTTTCTTGACACACAAACTAAGGTGGAACTGGCCACTTCGTCTCTAAGAGTCCGACGAAAGAGACTTCAAAAAGCCGCAGTTGGCGGAGTGATTTAGTGATTTAGCATGCAACCATATGCAACCGATGCATACCGATGCAAGGTTTGCCTTTAATGGAAAGCAAACGGATGAGGCGGTCAGGTGAGTCTTGTCCAATCGACTCCTAGCACCTGTTTTTCTCTCACATGGATTCACCAAGGTCGTTCCGTCCAAATCTTGTCTTTAGTCAATCGAAGTGTACGTGCCCGCAGTCAAAGATGGCTTTAGCACTAGGACAACCAAATTTGAGCATTTAACTTTTTTGGTCCTTTTCGAAATCATTGAAAACGGACACACAATGGTGCCTTTCTACGAGAGCGTGTTGCAAGTCCAGTGCCGTAGTTGAAAGAAAACAGATTGTCTTTATTTCGACCGGCCCTTTTTTTGAGTGCCCCTCTTGTCGTCAATCAGGTGCCAATCATTTTTTTTTGTTCAGTTTGGCTTGTCAGGAAGGCAAACCAATATTTGCAGACTAGTATGATTCACAACCATCAACATGGATCAGAGCCAATTTTCCAACTCGACTTGAGCCATGCTGGGCTAAGCTTCAGCTTCAGACATGCCGGTGTGGGGCTTCCCGGCAAGATGCTTTGATTGCTGGTCTTGGTGCAATTTGGAAGTTTAGGCCCCCGCAGAAAAGTGTATGGAACCTGGTCATATGGATAGAGTGCATCGACATGACCGCAATTTGCTCGCTCCAGTGTGCGAGCGAGCAAAAGTCAAGCCAAAACACAGGCAATTTGAACGCAACTAATGGTTTCTGGTATTTATCGTTTCCACTTGGGAGAAATTTCGAAGATCTTCTCGGTTTCCAATGCTTCAGTTTGCATCGCTCCAATTTCGAGAACTCCCTGATTCTGTATTTGGTTTTCTGCCGCAGGTATCAAGGTCAATGAGAGAAAGATAGACACAAGTGATACATCTAGCTTGCTCCCACAGCGTGCCTACAATGTCCTGCGCGGAACTTTGAGCCTTGTCAGGCCCAAACCCTTCGATGACATTGACGTTCCGGACGACTTCGTCTTACCAGAAGGATTGACGATTGACGATGATTGGTAGGTATGTCTGAAAGATGTTTATTATTGTTTATTCATATGACCAGTAGACTGAGTAAATTCAAAATCCCCCTCGCTGGTTTCCCATCTTCTTCACTTTCCTCTGTCAAGATGTGTCAAGTGCACAGCTGGAGTGACTAGTCTCAGATTCGTTGGAGAACTTCTCGCCGGAACTGGAGGAAACGTTGTCCGCGGCCAGCTGCTTTTCAAGAACCTCGGATGGATATGGATGGATCGTATAACTGTTGGCACCCGCCTGCCATTGTCCGATGTACTCTCCTTTGTCATTCGAGAAGGCAGATGCTTGCTTTAGACACACAATGATCAGTGCTGCTGTAACTTGCTGTAGCTTGAATGATAGGAGTCATTTTTGCCTTGGGGAGGCAAGGCCAAGGTCGAGCCAGGAATCTTTCAAGTCTTCGATCTTCTAAGGAAGCATTGTGCCCAGCGGGAACCTGAGTTTGCACAAGATCGTTCTTCTGACGGTCAGGACATGAAGAGCAAGGCAAACCAAAGGCTTCCAAGACCCCTATAGGCTAATATTTGGCTAATAAGTATCCATAGGTAGCTACGCGGTTACTCTTTGTTATAGGTTTGCGATGCATTTCAGCGCTCTTTGATGTCGCATGGTGTCCCGTACGGTACGATTCAAACAGATGCGCGTGCAGTGACGCAGTGTGGGCGAGGTGTCACACGATCCGAAGAGATGGGACAAATCCCTACGGCTCAGGTCTCAGAGCATCAACTGATCGTGCTTAGCTGTTGCTGGTAACAAGGTTAGAATCGGTTAGGATGAGGAAGCGGAGATACAAAGTGGAAAACATGCAACTCTGCCACTCAATAATTCGAAACGTGATTTTTGAATATGTTTAGCTCTGTTTGGACCACAGCAGCCATCAGCCTTTGGTGCCCTTCGCAAAGGAACCATTTTGTGTTTTCTCTTTTATGCGTTTTGTGGGAAAGAAAAACAGTGTAGACTGACCCTCAGAGCAGAACATAAGTAGTGGTCGCTACAAGGGTGACAGGGCTGTCTGCACACAGCAAGGAGCTGGTGTCTTTAGTGTCTTTGTCCCAGGGGAGCTTTCTCAACCCAAATCCATCTCGAGTTTTGCATACGAACGACGACATGACTTCCTGAGGCACTTTATTGGGGCCCAACCTCTATGGTGTGATGGGCCGTACCGCAGCCATGAATCAAAGATCAGGCGATCGCTGATTTCAAAAGTAGAGGCGACCAAGAATGATTAATATCTCTCTTGACTTGTTCACGCAAGCTCTTGTTCATTCACACATGAGAGAGAGAGAGAGGAGTAGGGTTCAAATATCAAGCTGTCAAGGAAACCGGGAAAATCATGACGCAGCATAAATCATAAATGCGTTTTAAAATGTTTTAAATGTGTCCAGAAGCAGGACCCAAAGTATCGGCTGTGGCCAGTGAACGCTGCCTACATGCTTTTACCGATGCAACCGTCTCAGACGGTCTCCCATTGTGACGCTGTCAGGCTGGGCGAAATATTCCACTAAGCTCGAATCCAGCGGCATCCTTTGGACCGAAAGGTGCCTTTCACTTGACGAATCTGGAAAATCGGATCGCTACCAACCTCCGCGTTTCTTTTACGATCTTTGATTTTCAGTATCGTGTGTCAGCTTGGTCGAGTGCCGGACAGCATCAGACTACAAGATACTACATTTGTATATTGCCTTTTTGATGAACAAACTAGCGAGTTGATTGCCAACATTTGCCGACCATTCAAGAATCGGCACTTTCGTGATGTGCGCAGGAACATGATGGCATTCCTGAAGAATCCCAAAGCGTTTGTGGGCGGTGTCATCAACATGAACTTCCGGGGCATTGAGAGCTGGCAGGTCAGGTTGCTACATAAAAGCAGCCAGCAGCCAAGCAAGACGCATTATGTATTGAATATAGTGTTAGTGATGATATTTGATCATGATTGTATCTTAAGGTGGAACCCTATCAAAGTATGCAAGACTCCTCGGAGCAGTACCTGCTACATGGTGAATTGACATGCAGCCCCTGTTTGGCAGGAGGTGTGTAAGTCCTTGCAAGACTGGTCTGGTTGATGGTTCAATTTTGCTTGGCAGCGAAGGCCAACAAGCTGAGCCACTAAAGCATTTTCTTGTTGGCTTGATAGAATGTAGCCCCAGAATGCTTGATAGAACATGATAGAACCTGAAATGATACTGATATGAACCTGAAATGATATGATACTACTGATCTGCATACATCCTTCCAATTTGAAGGTCCATGATCCATGAAGATTCGCAACGTGTTTGGGGACAAGTTTGGCCAGGACCGGGTCGATTTGATCCACTACCTGCAGAGAGCTGGTCATGAGTCATGGATGGCAAGGATCCCAGTGCCCCACGTCATGCGGATGTCGCAGATGGATGTAGTTGGTTGTTTCATGTTGTTTCATGCTTTTTCATGTTGTTTCGTGAGTCTTGTGGGTTTCGCGTATCACCATTCTTGACCATGTTTGTCGCACTGGAAAGGTGCAGGATGGTACTCCTCACACCCAGAAGCAATGGTGGACTAGGCGCAATGTCGAAGGACCCTGTAGTTTCACCATGTTTCACCAATTGTCCACTGTTTGCACTATTTTGCACTGTTGTACCATGTTGTACCTCTCCATTACCTTCGTCAAAAAGGCCCTGTGAATCTGTGGGAGAAAAGAAGTAGTGATTTCGTACGGTCTCCCTGCAGTGGAGATCATTGGAGGCTACTTGTACTATGTAGCTTACTATGTAGCTCTTATTCAACCTATTTCATCCTTTCCAAGGAGTCTAAATCACAAAAAACACGTGGTAAAGTGGCAGGACCTTTTGAACATCAATCCCCGTGTTTGCTTAATGTAGGCTTCATGAACTTGCTTTGAACGCAACATGGTTTGAGTGGTCCATTGAGTGCATGGACTCCCGCGAGCTAAGTTGATCCGACGCATGGATTTCCAACACAACTGCCGCTGCCAGGGGTATCTCTGGACCGACCCAAAGCTACTGGGAGGCCGATAACAAGTGATCTTGCAAACACCGTTTCTTTTCTTTGTAAACTCAATTTTGGGAAGTAGTGTTGATTACTGTATCCACATGATGAGCAGTATCTTCAAAGTCATTCTCAGCTTCTGCAACAGTTCTCTGAACACCTTTTGAATCGAGCCAATTTGAGACCATGAACAGGTTTATGAGCGGGTTTGCACTTTGCATTTTTGACACTGCCAACACGCAACCTCCGAATGGCTGAACAGAGAGTTCCAATCCTTGCCAGGTCAATGCTACCAGTAAGCAGCTGAAACCCTGGCAGCATGCATGGCGAAGTGTGAGCCAGAAGGCCGGTTCACAAGCAGGTCCTCTACTTTTTTTTCTGAGAGACAGTTTAGAGTTTAGAGTTTAGATAATACTTTTTCCGCGGACGTAGCGTTTGGCAAAATTTTACATGTATGACTTAGGAAGGTATGAGTGCAATCCGAAGCTGTTTCATTTTCCAAGCTTTGGGCTGTCACTTCGATTTTGTTTGCCGTTGAACTTGTAGCACTGACACCAGGTGGGACCAGATTTGACCCAACAGAGAGTGGAAGATGTGGAAGCACAACCAGAACTAGGGCATGACGGGCATGATATGATTTATATTGATTTATGATTTTCATAAAAGGTGGAATGGGGCAAAGCACCAATTGAAGGGCGTCTGTGCTTTGTCATGCAATGCTTACTAGACATTACCAGACGCATCTAGACGCTCTTCGCCTTCAGACACATTGAGACACATTGAGACACATTGAGACACAAAGTACTTCCAGTGCTCACCGTGCACATCCGTGCAGGTGGAGGATACAAAGAGACAGGTATGGCACAGGCAGGAGCTAGAATTGACATGAACTGCTCCGAGGACTAGTAGTTTTAGTAGTTGTGTACTAGTTTTAGTAGCTGTGTGGAGAAAGGTTTGTGACTTCAGGGCAAGGAAAGTGTGATGTGGATCATTTTGCTATTCAAACACTTTGATATATAAATGTCGAAAACTCAAGACGACTGAGAGTATCAGCTGAAAGATGTCGCTTGGTCAATCCCCTGCCAGTTTGGGCATTCTTTCAGCCGGTGATGACATTGAGAATGAAGTTGAGGACATGCTCTGGTCGAATTGCAGTTTTTCTGTAATAAATCTGAGCCATCTGAGCCTTAAACAGGCTTTAGCAGGGCTTACAGTAGGCTTTATCTTCGTCCACAAAACAACCTCGTAAAGTCATGTAAAGTCCACCGTGTTGCGTAGAAGTTCTGCTTTGAATCTCAAATCTAACCTGCGTGACGTGAAGCCAATATATTTCCGGCAAGTCCATTCAAACGGATCAGATCAGGACAAAGAGATCTCCACTTGGAGAAGATTGCAGAAGGCGTGCGAGAAGTTAATGCAGTTGCTTGTAACAGACTCTCAGAACATGCGTAGTGGTACTTTCTTCTCTCATCTCAGCTCGCTCCTGTATTCTGGGATCGTGCTGTGTGACAACTTTGCTTTTGACCGACCTGGCCTGTTTTCTTGGTCTGCGTTTTGACATGCTGCGGCACTTACCCTAGCATTTGGTACGAGTACAGTAGATGGGCCTTCTAAGAAATCAACCATGGCAAATGAAAAACAGAAAGTACATGAAAACACATGAACACAATTGAACACTAAACAACTGATTACACATAAACACCAATGACAACAATCAAACTCCGTGGTTCAACAGCAACCGGGATTCTAATGATCGAATGGATCCTGTGAATGTGTCAGCCACTGTGGCTCGTGAGGTAGAAAACGCTGTGATGGCAGCCTCGATGAAGCGCAGTTACAACTGGCCGCCGCCAGAGGCACCCCCAGCTGTGAACAGCCTGAAAGTATCTGAAAGTTTCATTTGTTTTCGATTCAACATGTGTCATTCAATCATATTCAGTCATATTCAATCAGAATATTCGATCATATTCAATCATATTCAATCATATTCAATCATATTCAATCATATTCAATCATATTCAATCATATTCAATCATATTCAACTTGTTTTGACTATTTACGGACTTTGCACATGCAAAGGTGGAGTAGAAAGAATTCAACATGCGGTTGTTACCAGACCGCAGATAGGGGATCATTCAGCTTGTCCATCCAGTTCCATTAATGCATGTCCACATCCAATCAGCCCGATCTAAACTTCGCAGACCTGGCTATTGGAGCTGTCAAGACATGTCAAAACAATGTTTCACAAAGACTGAGCTTGCAACATGCTTCTCCTGAAGGTCATCCAGGAAGGGCCTCAAAGAAAGGCAGATGTGCCAAGGGTCTGAGAGACAGTGGAAAGACAGGCTTTAGCCAACAGATGAACGAACATAGGCATCATATCACATGCATACAATGGTTCTAGCTCAGAACAGGCCCGTTGGTTGAGTCAAGTCCTTCAGCGTGGCGCTTCAGGTGTCTCCGGCACCCCCTCCGGCACCGCCTCCTTCTGCCATGAACCGAGATTGAGAACAATGGGGTCCGAGAGTAGTGGCGTATACCTTGCCTAGTTAAAGCCACTATGTATAATACACACATTATATATGTGTATAATTGTGTATATATATACATATATAATGATAATAATTTTTAATAATTATAACAATAATAATAACAATACTAATAACAATAATGCTTGTTCTTGAACTGGTCTAATTCAACAATGAATGACAATGCCCGTTTCCCTTTTAAATCTCAAGATCCAAATCTTTCCCTGGGTGCCACCTTCCATGCGCGTCGCTTGGTTATTGGTCACCTGGATCAGCGCATCGTTCTACCACGAGCTGAAGAGTCCTGCCCAGGCCCCTGTTACTCTGGAAATCGAGCAACTTCGCTACGACCTGCAATTGACACGGGACTCGGTGAGAATAGCAGAGGACTTGGGAGGAAAGTGTGCTTGGAAATTGTGGGGTACCGATATCCTTTTGAAAGTTTCATTGGTTCTTCACTTAGTGGTTGGGGTTTGGATAGTGTTTTTCTCTCGACCTGTGCGGGCCAATTTGGCCTTGGCTGCTCCGAGTGGTGACACGGGATCCTCAACGGATTCTGACATTCCTGACTCTAGCCCATCTGGGCGACTTTCTGGATCTTCGACTGGTGGCTTCTTGAACCCAAAAACTTTGGTGAAAACTAGGCCTACTCGGCCGTCAGACCTGAGACGCATCCATGGATCCTGATGTCACGTTGGACATCAAGGAGGTGCAGGTGTTAGTGAATTACCCAGGGGATGCCGATGGCTTCAATTGGCATCATAGAGTTCTTCTTTGCCGCATTGAAGGCTCCACATGGCTGACTTTGACTCCAGACCTTGAGATTCAGCGCCATGACCTGTCAGCTATCCCCCATCGGGTCCTCGATAGGGCGGCACCTTTTCCCGCCGACATTGCTGGAGAGATCTATGCCCACGATGTGATTGGGAATGCCGCCTTGCAGGGCTACAAGCGTCAGGCCTCCACTATGGCTGTGATTTTGGGTGAGGGCACCTTGCCGGACTCAGAGACTTATGCCTGGGTCATCCAAGAATCCGGCCGTCCTGACTTTGGAGAGCAGATTGACTTACGCCTCTTGAACAATGAGGCGACTGGCCTTGCCTTTGCCACGAAAGGTGTGATTCAGCTGAATGGAGAAGAGGTCTTTGTGGAGAGGGTGCCGTTGCATGAGCTCGCAACCTGGAAGAAGACTCGCAAAGCCCTTGGGATGGACGTCCGCCTCTTGGGTGACCATCGTGACTCTTCAGGCAAGCGTCGGTTGGATCTCACCACAGCCGTCTCTCTGATGAAGGGTGGCGAGGAAGAGGATTTCCCGGTGACAGGGACCAGAGCCGCATTTGAATTTCATGATGCTGTGGCTCAAGGTGCTGGCAATTTCACGTCTTACCACAGTGAATGGGTCAGATTGAGTGGTGTTTCCCGGAAGTCAAGTGCAGCCTTCATCCATCAGTGCTTGTGTGAGATGTTGCGATTGGCCCATCATTATGACCAAGTCGATTCCTCCGCTCTGGCCTCGTTGGAGCATGCCACGAGATGGTTGATCCAGGTGGAGCTTGCAGTGGAGCGCTCGCCCCAGCAACCCAACTATGAAGGGCTCGACATTATGTCGGGGGCAGTGGTTTCAGCAGACGGCCGCGCTACGGCGCACAAGTTCGTGGAATGGGTTTCCTCAAAGATGAAGGATCGCGCCAATTTGTGGCGGCAGGAGCGCCTTTTCAAACAAGAGCGCCGTTTCCAACGTGGAGACCCACGCTACACTGCAGCCGATGATGATTCAGAGGAGGAAGACAACGGAAAAGGAGGAGGCAAGCGCAAGAAGAAGAAGGACAGCAACCCGGCCGCTGGTGCGGCCGGGTCTGGTGCCTAAACTTGGGCGCCAGGCTGGATCTGGCCGCCGAGGTCACAATGTCTTCGGGATCCAGCCAAGAAGTGGCTTTGCATGAGATGTTTCGAATTCAACGGAAGAGCATCCACCGCAAACATGGCGACCCATTTCCCTTGCCTCGTCTTCGGGGCGACTTGGTGCCGCAACATTCGGTGGATTCACTGCCACGGCGAGTAGACGAATGTCTCCGTTCTTTGAATGACCTCGCTGCAGTACCTTTTTCAGACACCGTTCCATCCAGCAATTATTCCATGACCGATGTACAGAGATGGATGTTGGATGACCTGACCAGGCGAATCAGTGCTTGCGGCGAGATGCCCGGTGACCTTGATGGACCCTCAGCATTGAGAGAGCTTGGCTCAGATGATTTCCTGTATGCGCAGGGGGCCGCCCATTTGGCTGAGTTTGATGCCGCGAAGATCAAGATACTTCATAGACGGCTCAAACCTACACCTGCACATCAACTCCTACCTCCTGATGCCAGGGCCTATGTGGAACACTTTCAGGAGTTCATTGAGAGACCAGAAGCGGAGTTAGAAGCAAAGGGGCAGGATGACACTATGCCTGAACCTTACTGGGATCCTCGGTTGAAACGAAGTTCTGCGCGACGGATGGAGCTTTACCATCTCCTGTGGCAATGTGGGTTACTGACTTTCAGGAAGCGTCGCAAGGCGCGAGCTGGCATTTTTGCGGTCAAAAAGAAGGATGGCATGCAGCGCTTGATAGTGGATGCTCGTCAGGCTAACTGGTGCCACCATCGACCTCCGAAAGCCCAGCTTTCAACGGCTGCTGGCATGCTCAGCTTAGACTTGAGTCCTGAGACCCTCGAGAGCCATGGGTTTGGTGAGCCGTTTGCACCTTCGTACCGACCTTGTTTTGAGGCGGGTGATGTGTCGGACTGCTTCTACAACTTCCAGATCCACCAACTAGCTAGCTGGTTCGCATTTGATGACCGATTCTCGGTTCAGCATCTTTGGGATCTAGGTTTTGCCTTTGATGAGATCTTTGACGACGCCACTCACCAGTATGTAGCAGTTTCTCCAACAGATATGGTTTTCCCTGCTTTGGGGGGTTACCCATGGGATGGAGTTGGGCCTTGTTTTTAGCAAATGAGTCCATTGTTCACCAAGCAACCGCACACCGACAATTTGCTGCAGATGATATTATCAGGGACCGGGCCAGGGCCCCGGATGTTCTGCCGGATAGACCAGCCGTCGGAGTTTATGTGGACAATATTCATGTGTTTTCGGGCTCTATGGGCGGGGCATCAGATCGTATGCAGTACATTGAGGAGCGGTTTTCTCAGCTAGGTATTCCATTCATCACCGACCATGTGGAGAAACAACTGGTAACGGATAGTTTAGGCATTACACTGGATTTCAGGGAGAGAATGCTGGCTAGGCCCAAACACCGTAGATCTTGGAGGTTGTGGTTGGCTCTTCATGAACTTTCAAAGCGTCATAGACTTCATGGAAGACTTTTGCAGATCGTTATGGGACACTTGGTTCACCATTTTCAACTGGCTAGATCCGGATTGTCCATTTTCTCTGCATGTTACCGATTCATAGCTGACCATGGGCATCATCGTGCAGTGATGTGGCCGAGCGTTAGGAGGGAACTACGATTGGCGTTGGGGTTGGTTTTTGCGGTTGAGGTTGACCTGGGGGCCCCTACTTGTAAGGAGGTTCATTTAGGTGATGCTTCAAATGCAGGCTATTCCCTGATGGTCACTTCGGCCACTAGCACTGAAGTTAGGGAGGCTTTGAGGGATCGGGAGAAGTGGCGTTTTGTGGAGAGTGATGAGGTCGTGCCTGGGAGCCTCATGATAGAGAGCAGTGCTCGACACGGAGATTTGAATTTGAGTGAAGATGATGTGCAATGCTTTCACTACATAGGTTCTTCAGCAGAACTCCCAGTGGGTCTTAAGACACAGTATGGTAGGAGTTGCGTTTCAAGGAAACAGAACCCCAAAGGGGATCTCTTCAAACCGGGAAAGAGAGCACAAGACAGAACCATCATTCGAGGACCTGCCATTCCTCCCATTTCTCAGAGATGGTCTATGCCAGATAGATGGAAACTTCTAACGGCTAAGGCTTGGCAGGATGAGTCAGAACACATTAACCTCAAAGAAGGCAGAGTACTCTTGATGGGGCTGCGCCGACTGTGCAGATCGAGGGCAAACTTGGGTTCAGTGGCTCTGTCTATTACAGATAACCTTACCTGTGCACTTGTTTTAGAAAAAGGGAGAAGTTCCAGTGCCAAGCTCAACTTTTTATGCCGCCGCGCAGCAGCATATGAAATTGCGGGAGGCATTCAGTGGAGGATTCGTCACGTTAAGTCAGAATTGAACGTAGCCGACGCACCTAGTAGGAGATTCAGTTCTGTTTCTGGTCCACAAACTGACAGTTTAGGTAGTTTCAGATATGGTCATGTGCCGATTCCGGAGTTTGAAATTCCGGCTGAACCTCGCCCTGAACCAAAGTTTGCAAAGGCCAAGAGCAATCAGGGTGTCTGCTTGGAGGTCTTCTCAGGTCGTGCTGGACTGACCCTGGCGCTCAAAGAAGCCGGGCTGAAGTGCTTGGCCGACATGGAGCTGAAAAAGGGCAAGCAGCACAACTTGCTTCGGAAGAGCACTCAGAGGGTTGTTTTTCGATTGTTGGCCTCCAGACAAGTAGACTATGTTCATTTTGGTACAGTATGTCGAGTCTTCTCAAGAGCACGGCACAATCTGGTGAACTGGAAGAAAGCTAGGCAAGCTGAAGCAGAAGGGGTGGCATTGGCTATTTTTACGGCGAGATGTATTAGGATTTTGTTGAGGCATGGCAAGTACTTCACCATTGAGAATCCCCTCAACAGTCGTCTATGGGATTTTCCTTTTATACATGATCTATTCAGGCACAAAGGAGTATTCTTTGTTCAATGGCACATGTGCATGTACCAGGCTGCGTATAAGAAACCTTCGGCTATTCTTACCAACATCCCAGACCTGATCCAGTTGCATCGACGTTGTGACGGACAGCATGTACATGAACAATTGCGTGGCTCAGAGACTAGGAGGGTGAATGGCAAGCATGTGACACAGACCAAAACTTCATTTGCAGGAGAGTACCCCAGAGATCTCTGTACCACATGGGCAAGCCTAGTAGCAAATTTTTTACATCCCGTGCATGATCCTATTTCGACTTCCCAGTTTAGGGGTTTGAGCTATGCCTTCAACTCAGCCCTCGTCGAGGCTGCAGAGCGATCATGTCGCAAAACTGCTCAAGCTGCCAGATGCGCTGTTCGAAGCGGCCACGACTTTGAGGACTCAGATGCCATCCCCGAAGCCCAACAGTTCATCCGGACTCAGCCGGTTCTTTTCGGACAGCACACAAGCCAAGAAGTCCGAGAGATCCAGGGCAGATTCCAGACAGAAATTGCCGTCTAGGGTTGGACCGTCAGGCCGGGCCCTTTCGGGTGCCACCCGACTCAAGGCCTTGAAGGTCACTCAGCGTACCCTGGACAAGTACAATTTGGAAATTGAGAGGTTTGAGAACTGGATGAAGGCAAAGAGCCGGAAGATCACCAGAGCACGTCTTGACCAACATGTCTGCAGCTATTTGGGGCACCTACATGATGAAAAGGATGTTGAGCCACACCATGCGGCATACCTCATCTATGGTCTCCAGCTACTTAGAAATGATGGGCCAAAGCAGGATTTTCTTCCCCAGTCCAAAGAAGCCTTAGCTGGATGGAGGAAGGAAAACCAGGCACCACTCGCCTGCCAGTTCCGGAGGAATTTGTGTTCGATGTCGCCTCTAGGATGCTAGACTCTGGGCGCGTGGATATAGCCGTGGCAATGACCCTGCAACTTCATTGCTATCTGCGGCCTTCTGAAGTTCTGGCACTTACCAAGGCCCATGTGAGCGCACCCTCGGTGGGTCGGTACCACAAGTGGGGCCTGGTCATTGCCCCCTCTGAATTGGGCGTGGCAACTAAGACTGGGGCCTTTGATGATTCTATTCTTCTGGCAGATGTACCTGATTTCAAGTGGATAGGAGACATGATGGAACTCTACATGAAGCATGTGCGCAACAAGCTCTTTCCGAACCTTAGCCTGCAGCAGTATGAAAATATTCTCAATGACACGGCAGTAGCTCTCCAATACCCACCACAGTGTATGTTGCCTCATGTCCTACGACATTCTGGACCAAGTTGTGATCACTTTCACCAGAGACGGGATTTAGTAGCCATACAGAAAAGAGGTAGATGGCAGTCGAAATCGTCGGTCAGACGATATGAGAAGCATGCGGTTCTCTTACGGAGGTGGCACATTATCCCTGAGCACCGTCACTCCTTGGTCCTCAGGGAATCTAAGAGATTTCCCCAGAAGCTGATGCAAACTCTTCGAAAAAGCGGTCATACCAGACCCAGATGATGGCTATGGATGATTGCCACTGGAAGCTCATGAGCTGGCAAATATTTGAAGTGCCTGTTTTTTTCCTTGAACTTCGAAGTGCAAGTGTGCTCAATCGAACGGTTTGAGCATTCCACATGTATCAGCGGCACAACATAAGCATGCTGTGGTGACAAACAGATGCTGCCAGTGATGGGCATGTTGAACAAATTGCGGAATTGTGCTTGTTCTTGAACTGGTCTAATTCAACAATGAATGACAATGCCCGTTTCCCTTTTAAATCTCAAGATCCAAATCTTTCCCCGTGGCCAGCCAAGCCTATTTTAGCATTCCCTGCCTTCTTGGCCTTCTGAGCACTCATACCCTTGGGGCCAACGTGGCCAGCAGGATGATTGCCACTGGAAGCTCATGAGCTGGCAAATATTTGAAGTGCCTGTTTTTTTCCTTGAACTTCGAAGTGCAAGTGTGCTCAATCGAACGGTTTGAGCATTCCACATGTATCAGCGGCACAACATAAGCATGCTGTGGTGACAAACAGATGCTGCCAGTGATGGGCATGTTGAACAAATTGCGGAATTGTAATAATAATATATATATATATATTATCATATAATATCATATAGTATATATATATATCTATATCTATATTATATTATATTATATGTTAATATATATATATATTATAGATATATTCACATAGATATATTCACATACATGCATACATCCATCCATCCATCCATACATACATACATACATGGATACATGGATACATGGATACATTACATAGATACATAGACACATAGATACATAGATACATAGCTACTTAGATACATAGCTACTTAGATACATCGATACATGGATACATGAATACATAAAGACATAGATACACCGATACATGGATACACGAATACATAAAGACATAGATACATAGATACTTAGATACATAGATACATAAAGACATAGATACATAGATACAAAGATACTTAGATACATAGATACAAAGATACAAAGCTACATAGACACATAGATAGATAGATAAATAGATAGATAGATAGATAGACAGATAGATAGATAGATAAATAGATAGATAGACCGACAGATAGATAGATAGATAAATAGATAGATAGACCGACAGACAGACAAGATAGATAGATAGATAGATAGATAGATAAATAGATAGATAGATAGATAGATAAATAGATAGATAGATAGATAGATTGATTAGATAGATTGATTAGATAGATAGATAGATAGATAGATAGATAGATAGATAGATAGATTAGATAGATAGATAGATAGATAGACAGACAGACAGACAGACGGACGGACGGACGGACAGATAGATAGATAGATAGATAGATCGATGGATGGATGGATGGATGGATAGATAGGATAGATGGATGGATGCTTGGATAGATAGATAGACAAGATAGATAGATAGATAGATAGATAGATAGATAGATAAATAGACAGAGAGATAGATAGACAGACAGACAGACAGATCAGATCAGATCACATCACATCGCATCGCATCGCATCGCATCGCATCGCATCGCATGACATGACATGACATGACATGAGATGAGATGACATGACATACTTACTTACATACAGACAGACAGACAGACAGACATTCATACATTCATACATTCATACATTCATACATTCATACATTTATACATTCATACATTCATACATTCATACATTCATACATTCATACATTCATACATTCATACATTCATACATACATACATATATATATACATATATATGAATGATATATGAACATAATCAGACAAGGATTAAAATATGATGGGGGTATGTTTAGATTCCTTGTGGTTTGTCAAGGCATTTGAAAAGACTGAAGTCCCTTTGCCGTCGAATGACTGGACCCCAGAGCCCACAGGGTCAATGATTGCGCATAGACAAGTAAAAACCGGGGTTTGTGATGGAATCCTGATCTTTATGATGTCACAACTGAACCTGTTGCGCTTTTGGGACTGCTCAGCACTTGTATTCGCTGTCAAAGCATGTCTCGCCCCCACAATTTGAGCATGGGTCACAGCCACTGTCTTGAAGGGTTGGGTGGCAGAAGTCAGAGCCCTCACTGGGGATGGTTTTGCTGCTAATTAAACAAGGCAGTTCTTTGAGTAAATATGTTCATTCCAGAATTGAACATCACCTGAACATACTTGCAGATTCACCAAGGTCGCAGCATGTGAAGAGCGTGCTGCTGTGCCACGCGGCACTAGGCCAGAGCGTTTTTGTGAAGACCCATTCATTGCCCTGCCGCTCCAGACAATGGAACTTTTTTAGGCTTGCTTGATTCTTTCCATGCGGCTCCGCTGATTCATGTGCTGAGATAAATTTGCCTGTGACAATTGCTCGGTGAGCCTATGTATCTATTGCTCGAGCAACCGTTTTGAACTGCTTTACTTGCGAGTCAAAAGAGAGTTCAATTGCAAAGTGGTCGGATTTTGCTGTTAGCATGTTTAAACTCTGTCAATTCAGGGCACCTTCAAGTCCGATGGTCAGAGACTCAGTTTGTCTCCAGTGGTTCTAAAGAGGGTGCTGGCGTTGGACTATGGAAATCACAATGGTTGCAAATGTTGCGCGTAAAGACAGGCCACGCTGCTAGTTAGGAATGTTAGGATGGATGTCGGTAGGCAGACAAGAAACTGCTAGACTGTTGGACAAGTGACAGGAGTAGACTCAGTAGACATGTAGAACTCAATTAGAACCGTGCACAGGTACTTGAGACCACCACTTGGAGGATGAAACCACATTGGGCTCCTTATGACATCTTATGACTACCCGTAGCTTCAGACTCTAAGCCAGGCTGCCATTGAGTTCTGCCCATTGCTGCACATTATATTCATGTGAATTCTTGGCATTTTTGTATTGACTTGGTGTGTGATATTTGGAGATTCGTGACCTTCTTCTTCTTCTTCTGCTTCACTTTGCTTCAACAAGGATTCGTTGCTCGATATGCGTCGAGTTTGAAACATGCTTAGGAGGCCTCAACGGACGTCGCTAAGGTTGGCTACCATCAAGCCCAGTCACCATCAGGGCCCGCTCCTTACGTCAGCTTTGATGCGCACCAAGTGCAGATGGGCAGGTAGCCAACCAATTTGTCCTACAGTTGGTAGATTCGAGTAGGCGAACACTCTCTTGGTAAGAAACTCTCCTCTCTGAGAGCAGAGCATTTGAGAAGCCAAAACGATGGATAGATCCTCACGCCAGGACTACGTACCCAACTCAAGCTTCTTGAGACTTGCAAAGGAGCAGACAAACATTGCACGGGTTCTTTGGACAGTCACAAAAGCCTTTGTCTTGGTATAGATCAAGTTGCCTTTGATCCAGAGAACCTTGCTATTCAAGGCATGCTGGAGTAGTTTACCGCATGTCACTCATTGTAGCTGGAGAAAATCTCCAGCCAATGCAAAAACAGCGATAGACTATACTAGTGCGAGCGGTGTGGATTATTAAGATGATCCTTGAAATATGCACTGTGCTTAGATTAACTAACACCCTCCACTTTACTGTCCGAACCCCTGATTTTCAGACCAGACAAAGTGCCACTGCAAGGTCAGAGTCAGCGTCAGAGCAAGCGAGATCGACGGATCACAACGCAGGCAGGGCAACTCAATTTCATCACAGAACCTCCAGGTAGCATCAAATCTTCATTAAATATCATTAAATCAATTAAATCTATCCGAACTCTGGAGGCTCTGTTCTTTTGGCTTCTTTTGTCTGGACGCAGCTCAACAAAATTCAGATGGCCCTGGAGAATCTCAGTGTGAGATGTGTGAGGTTCTCGCTGAGAGACGAGTCGCGACGCCTGGAGATGGCTTTGGAAAATTGATCAGTGTCAAGCCCTGGGGCAGTGACGAAGTTTCTCACTTCTCTGAGCTTTCAACATCTTTAAAGCAATTTAGCATATCTTTCTTTGGACCAATTTGATACAATTTGGCCTTGTGCTTCCGCAGCCACTCGCACCTTGTTTAGTGATCAGTTTTGGTGAATTTGTTTCTTTCATGTCAAACATATATTAATATTAATATATATATATATATTGTATATCATCTCTCTCTCTCTCTCTCTCTGTCTGTCTGTCGGTCGGTCGGTCGGTCTGTCTGTCTGTCGGTCGGTCGGTCGGTCTGTCTGTCTGTCTGTCTGTGTGTCTGTCGGTCCGTCGGTCGGTCGGTCGGTCTGTCTGTCCTCTCTCTCTCTTCTGTCTGTCTGTCTGTCGGTCGGGTCGGGTCGGTCGGTCGGTCGGTCGGTCGGTCTGTCTGTCTGTCTGTCTGTCTGTCTGTGTGCCTGTCTCTCTCTCTCTCTCTCTCCCTCTCGCTCGATTTGGACAGGGTACTTGCAGCTTGATAATAGGGCTATTACTCTGATGAAGCAGATGAGCTTCAACCATACATTTCTTGAAGTATTTACTTCCAAACAACTCTAGATTGGGTTGCCTCCAACAGGCTTGTCTATTTTGGTCGACCTCCTTGTAGTTTCTGAAAGGTCAAAATGATGGGGTACTGAGACTTGAGCTGCAAGATGACACGAAAAACTCAAACTTGGGATTTTTTGATAGTGCCGCGTGCCGAGGTACAGCCGGGTGAGGGTGCTATCTATCGCTGCTGCATTTTGATGGAGACCAGCTTTGCCAAATCTGGCCTGAGTTGGTCCGGTTGTGTAAATAGTTAGTGGCATCCCATGGCTTTGTTGCTGAAGTTCCAGACATTGTACATTCTCCGTTTGTTCAACATCCTCAGCAAGAAACTCATGGAAGGGCCAGTTCGGACGAAGCATTAGGCCTTTGTCCCCAATATGTTTTCCTTCCATGCAGCTTTCGGAATCGAAAGGCTCTTGGAGACTTGGAGACTAGCCAAGTACCATTGGAAAACGATGACGTGCATTTTTGCTGCACTATGCTCAACAATATTTGAGGTGCCCTGTTTCAGCATGATAACAAGATATCACGATCCGTCAGGTCAGAACAGGGGACAATTTGCGACACCACAAGTTGGCTCTTAGCTGAGAACAAACTTGCCGGTCAAGAACAAAATAATACTGTAGACATTCACCTCCAACAAGCTAGGGGACACCTTCATATTCATCATGGATCGATAAATAAAAGTGTTTCAGACGAGGTCTGGATTCCACCTTTTCCAAGCCCCGGAATACTTGGTTCATAAGCAGTACTACTGTGAGACCTAATCTTCGTCAGCCGTAGCAGCTCTCTAGTTCCACCATAGCTTCTGCTGCCACGCCACAATTCTAAACTTTGAAGGTCTGAAACTGCCTGACTCTGCTTGAACTCATCTGTCACCGCTACCCCAGTAGCAGCTCCCCATGCCATGGCGAAAGTGAGCCGCCGCGGTGGCAGTGTGAGCTCAGCAGCAGCTTCGCTCCTGGGTGCTGGTGCAGGTGGCAATTTTAAAGTCTTCCAGGAAGATAAGATGAGAAGACACAGAGAAACAAAGAGAGACAACATGATGAGATGTCACCTTACCCAGAGGGCAGGGCAAGACATAAATGCAGAATAGGCGATATAGTGCAGATGTTTCTTTCACGTTCTTTCATGAATTTAATGGCATCATGGCATCATGGAGATTGATGGACTCAAGTCCCGGAGGTGTAGCAGTACGGGCAGTCCACCAACGCACAAAAGTCACAGCGTATTCCAACTCTTTCGGGAAACCAGAATCCTAGGTCTTTCGAAGGTTCAAGGATACTGCGATTAAAAAACCCTTAAATAGAAACAAATGTTCTGAAAACAGGCAAGAGCTGTGGACCAGACAGTTCTTTCATTCCTGGTGGCTTGCGGTGAAGTCGGTACTAGTAGACAGAGCTTGAAGGCATACATTTAGACTGTATACTGTATACTGTATATTATATATATAATATTTATTTAAGGGCTGCCGCCCCTGCCGCCGACCACGGAAAGGAATTACCTTTTCTGAAGTATGAGAGATGTTAGGGCAATTTGTTGGGTTTTCTGAGTCCCATGACATGATAACCTTCCAAGCCCTTGTACATGGGCGAGACTAATGGAGATTTATTCTTTGATGTTGGGGTCATGGTATTGACTTGCATGGCCGAAGGGTTGAGTGATCTGAAAAAAGACAGAACGGAGGACTCCTGTGAAGGATAGGTAGTTCTCCTGCAATGGATCTTATTAGTGTCATGTAGCCTGTTGCCTGCAGCTGCTGGCAGTACTGCTGGCAGTAGAACAACTTCGAAAAAAAGCAGCTGCCGGCAGGAAAACACCATGGCTCTGAAGAACGAGCGAGTACCAAAATCACGTTAAAAAAATCCCTCATGTGTCGTCTGAAATCTCCTAGAAAAACAACCTTTTTCGAGACTGCTGGCAGTAGAACAGCTTCGAAAAAAAGCAGCTAGCGGCAGGCAGTAGAACAGCCTCGAAAAAAAGTAGCTGCCGGCAGGAAAACACCATGGCTCTGAAGAACGAGCGAGTGCCAAAACCACGTTCAAAAATTCCCTAACGTGTCGTCTGAAAGCCTAGAAACACAACGTGTTTCGAGACTGCTGGCAGTTCGAAAAAAAGCAGTTGCCGGCAGGCAGTAGAACAGCTTCGAAAAAAAGTAGCTGCCGGCAGGAAAACACAATGGCTCTGAAGGACGAGCGAGTGCCAAAACCACGTTCAAAAACTCCATAACGTGTCGTCTGAAATCTCCTAGAAAAACAACCTTTTTCGAGACTGCTGGCAGTAGAACAACTTCGAAAATCGAAAAAAAGCAGTTGCCGGCAGGCAGTAGAACAACTTCGAAAAAAAGTATCCTAGAAAAACAGCGTTTTTCGAGAGATCGAGAGATTCTGTTGCCAGCCGCAACTGGCAGTAAAACAGCTTCGAAAAAAGCTGAAATCCTAGAAAAGACACCTTTTTGGCGAGATTCTGTTGCCTGCAGCTGCTGGCAGTACTGCTGGCAGTAGAACAACTTCGAAAAAAAGCAGCTGCCGGCAGGAAAGCACCATGGCTCTGAAGGACGAGCGAGTGCCAAAACCACGTTAAAAAACTCCCTAACGTGTCGTCTGAAATCTCCTAGAGAAACAACCTTTTTCGAGACTGCTAGCAGTAGAACAGCTTCGAAAAAAAGCAGCTACCGGCAGGCAGTAGAACAGCTTCGAAAAAAGTAGCTGCCGGCAGGAAAACACCATGGCTCTGAAGGACGAGCGAGTGCCAAAACCACGTTAAAAAAATCCCTAACATGTCATCTGAAATCTCCTAGACAAACAACCTTTTTCGAGACTGCTGGCAGTAGAACAGCTTCGAAAATCAATCGAAAAAAAGCAGTTGCCGGCAGGCAGTAGAACAGCGTCGAAAAAAAGTAGCCTAGAGTCCGAGAAAAACAGCGTTTTTCGAGAGATCGAGAGATTCTGTTGCCAGCCGCAACTGGCAGTAAAACAGCTTCGAAAAAAGCTGAAATCCTAGAAAAGACACCTTTTTGGCGAGATTCTGTTGCCTGCAGCTGCTGGCAGTACTGCTAGCAGTAGAACAACTTCGAAAAAAAGCAGCTGCCGGCAGGAAAACGCCATGGCTCTGAAGGACGAGCGAGTGCGAAAACCACGTTAAAAAACTCCCTAACGTGTCGTCTGAAATCTCCTAGAAAAACAACCTTTTTCGAGACTGCTGGCAGTAGAACAGCTTCGAAAAAAAGCAGCTACCGGCAGGCAGTAGAACAGCTTCGAAAAAAAGTAGCTGCCGGCAGGAAACCACCATGGCTCCGAAGGACGAGCGAGTGCCAAAATCACGTTAAAAAACTCCCTAACGTGTCGTCTGAAATCTCCTAGAAAAACAACCTTTTTCGAGACTGCTGGCAGTGGACAGCTTCGAAAAAATCGAAAAAAAGCAGTTGCCGGCAGGCAGGAGAACAGCTTCGAAAAAAAGTATCCTAGAATCCTAGAAAAACAGCGTTTTTCGAGAGATCGAGAGATTCTGTTGCCAGCCGCAACTGGCAGTAAAACACCTTCGAAAAAAGCTGAAATTCTAGAAAAGAAACCTTTTTGGCGAGATTCTGTTGCCTGCAGCTGCTGGCAGTACTGCTAACAGTAGAACAACTTCGAAAAAAAAGCAGCTGCCGGCAGGAAAACACCATAGCTCTGAAGAACGAGCGAGTGCCAAAACCACGTGAAAAAACTCTCTAACGTGTCGTCTGAAATCCTAGAAAAACAACGTTTTTCAAGACTGCTGACAATAGAACAGCTTCGAAAAAAAGCAGCTGCCGGCAGGCAGTAGAACAGCTTCGAAAAAAGCTGAAATCCTAGAAAAGAAACCTTTTTGACGAGATTCTGTTGCCTGCAGCTGCTGGCAGTACTGCTGACAGTAGAACAACTTCGAAAAAAAGCAGCTGCCGGCAGGAAAACACCATGGCTCTGAAGAACGAGCGAGTGCCAAAACCACGTGAAAAAACTCCCTAACGTGTCGTCTGAAATCCTAGAAAAACAACTTTTTCAAGACTGCTGGCAGTAGAACAGCTTCGAAAAAAAGCAGTTGCCGGCAGGCAGTACCTAACGTGTCGTCTGAAATCTCCTAGAAAAACAACCTTTTTCGAGACTGCTGATGCTGCCAGTAGAACACCATCGAAATCGAAAAAAAGCGGCTGCCGGCAGGAAACATCCCGCCTGAAATCCTAGAAAAATAACCTTTTTCGAGAGGCAGTAGAACAGTGTCGAAAAAAAGTATCCTAGAATCCTAGAAAAACAGCGTTTTTCGAGAGATCGAGAGATTCTGTTGCCAGCCGCAACTGGCAGTAAAACAGCTTCGAAAAAAGCTGAAATCCTAGAAAAGAAACCTTTTTGACGAGATTCTATTGCCTGCAGCTGCTGGCAGTACTGCTGACAGTAGAACAACTTCGAAAAAAAGCAGCTGCCGGCAGGAAAACACCATGGCTCTGAAGAACGAGCGAGTGCCAAAACCACGTGAAAAAACTCCCTAACGTGTCGTCTGAAATCGTAGAAAAACAACCTTTTTCAAGACTGCTGGCAGTAGAACAGCTTCGAAAAAAAGCAGCTACTGGCAGGAAAACAGCTTCGAAAAAAGCTGAAATTCTAGAAAAGAAACCTTTTTGGCGAGATTCTGTTGCCTGCAGCTGCTGGCAGTACTGCTAACAGTAGAACAACTTCGAAAAAAAGCAGCTGCCGGCAGGAAAACACCATAGCTCTGAAGAACGAGCGAGTGCGAAAACCACGTGAAAAAACTCCCTAACGTGTCGTCTGAAATCCTAGAAAAACAACCTTTTTCAAGACTGCTGACAATAGAACAGCTTCGAAAAAAAGCAGCTGCCGGCAGGCAGTAGAACAGCTTCGAAAAAAAGTAGCTGCCGGCAGGAAAACACCATGGCTCTGAAGGACGAGCGAGTGCCAAAACCACGTTTAAAAACTCCCTAACGTGTCGTCTGAAATCCTAGAAAAACAACATTTTTCGAGACTGCTGGCAGTAGAACAGCTTCGAAAAAAAGCAGTTGCCGGCAGGCAGTACCTAACGTGTCGTCTGAAATCTCCTAGAAAAACAGCCTTTTTCGAGACTGCTAATGCTGACAGTAGAACAGCATCGAAATCGAAAAAAAGCGGCTGCCGGCAGGAAACGTCCCGCCTGAAATCCTAGAAAAATAACTTTTTCGAGAGGCAGTAGAACAGTGTCGAAAAAAAGTATCCTAGAATCCTAGAAAAACAGCGTTTTTCGAGAGATCGAGAGATTCTGTTGCCAGCCGCAACTGGCAGTAAAACAGCTTCGAAAAAAGCTGAAATCCTAGAAAAGAAACCTTTTTGACGAGATTCTATTGCCTGCAGCTGCTGGCAGTACTGCTGACAGTAGAACAACTTCGAAAAAAAGCAGCTGCCGGCAGGAAAACACCATGGCTCTGAAGAACGAGCGAGTGCCAAAACCACGTGAAAAAACTCCCTAACGTGTCGTCTGAAATCCTAGAAAAACAACCTTTTTCAAGACTGCTGGCAGTAGAACAGCTTCGAAAAAAAGCAGCTACTGGCAGTAAAACAGCTTCGAAAAAAGCTGAAATCCTAGAACAGAAACCTTTTTGACGAGATTCTGTTGCCTGCAGCTGCTGGCAGTACTGCTGACAGTAGAACAACGTCGAAAAAAAGCAGCTGCCGGCAGGAAAACACCATGGCTCTGAAGAACGAGCGAGTGCCAAAACCACGTGAAAAAACTCCCTAACGTGTCGTCTGAAATCTCCTAGAAAAACAACCTTTTTCAAGACTGCTGGCAGTAGAACAGCTTCGAAAAAAAAGCAGCTGCCGGCAGGCAGTAGAACAGCTTCGAAAAAAAGTAGCTGCCGGCATGAAAACACCATAGCTCTGAAGAACGAGCGAGTGCCAAAACCACGTGAAAAAACTCCCTAACGTGTCGTCTGAAATCCTAGAAAAACAACGTTTTTCAAGACTGCTGGCAGTAGAACAGCTTCTTCGAGAGATTCGGTTGCCTGCGGCTGCTTGCAATCAAACAGCTTCGACAAAATCACCTTCCGGCAGGAAAACACCATGGCTCTGCAGGACGAGCTAGTTCCAAAACCATGCGAAAAAACTGCCAAACGTCCCGTCTGCAATCCTAGAAAAACAACCTTTTTCGAGAGATTCTGTTGCCTGCAGCTGCCGGCAGGAAAACGCCATGGCTCTGAAGGACGAGCGAGTACGAAAACCACGTTAAAAAACTCCCTAACGTGTCGTCTGAAATCTCCTAGAAAAACAACCTTTTTCGAGACTGCTGGCAGTAGAACAGCTTCGAAAAAAAGCAGCTACCGGCAGGCAGTAGAACAGCTTCGAAAAAAAGTAGCTGCCGGCAGGAAAACACCATGGCTCTGAAGGACGAGCGAGTGCCAAAACCACGTTAAAAAACTCCCTAACGTGTCGTCTGAAATCCTAGAAAAACAACATTTTTCGAGACTGCTGGCAGTAGAACAGCTTCGAAAAAAAGCAGTTGCCGGCAGGCAGTACCTAACGTGTCGTCTGAAATCTCCTAGAAAAACAGCCTTTTTCGAGACTGCTAATGCTGACAGTAGAACAGCATCGAAATCGAAAAAAAGCGGCTGCCGGCAGGAAACGTCCCGCGTGAAATCCTAGAAAAATAAATTTTTCGAGAGGCAGTAGAACAGTGTCGAAAAAAAGTATCCTAGAATCCTAGAAAAACAGCGTTTTTCGAGAGATCGAGAGATTCTGTTGCCAGCCGCAACTGGCAGTAAAACAGCTTCGAAAAAAGCTGAAATCCTAGAAAAGAAACCTTTTTGACGAGATTCTGTTGCTTGCAGCTGCTGGCAGTACTGCTGACAGTAGAACAACTTCGAAAAAAAGCAGCTGCCGGCAGGAAAACACCATGGCTCTGAAGAACGAGCGAGTGCCAAAACCACGTGAAAAAACTCCCTAACGTGTCGTCTGAAATCCTAGAAAAACAACCTTTTTCAAGACTGCTGGCAGTAGAACAGCTTCGAAAAAAAGCAGCTACTGGCAGAAAACAGCTTCGAAAAAAGCTGAAATCCTAGAAAAGAAACCTTTTTGACGAGATTCTGTTGCCTGCAGCTGCTGGCAGTACTGCTGACAGTAGAACAACTTCGAAAAAAAGCAGCTGCCGGCAGGAAAACACCATGGCTCTGAAGAACGAGCGAGTGCCAAAACCATGTGAAAAAACTCCCTAACGTGTCGTCTGAAATCCTAGAAAAACAACCTTTTTCAAGACTGCTGGCAGTAGAACAGCTTCGAAAAAAAGCAGCTGCCGGCAGGCAGTAGAACAGCTTCGAAAAAAAGTAGCTGCCGGCATGAAAACACCATAGCTCTGAAGGACGAGCGAGTGCCAAAACCACGTTAAAAAACTCCCTAACGTGTCGTCTGAAATCCTAGAAAAACAACGTTTTTCGAGACTGCTGGCAGTAGAACAGCTTCTTCGAGAGATTCGGTTGCCTGCGGCTGCTTGCAATCAAACAGCTTCGACAAAATCACCTTCCGGCAGGAAAACACCATGGCTCTGCAGGACGAGCTAGTTCCAAAACCATGCGAAAAAACTGCCAAACGTCCCGTCTGCAATCCTAGAAAAACAACCTTTTTCGAGAGATTCTGTTGCCTGCAGCGGCTTGCCTTCGACAAAATCACCTTCCGGCAGGAAAACACCAAACGAAAACACCATGGCAGTGAAGGACGGAAAAGCATCAAAATGTTTCCTGCTGCTGCTGCTGCTACTGCTGCTGCTGCTACTGCTGCTGCTCCTGCTCCTTTGATCCCTTCTGTTCAAAAGGCGGATGGGCCAGCACCATGGCAGTGAAAGGCGGAAAAGCATCAAAATTGCACCCCAAAACTACCTAATGTAACTTCTGCAACCCACACAAAAAGACGTGTCTTCTGAAATCCTGCTGTTTCGAAGGAACAGATCAGAGCGGGAAGGGCAACCCAAGGAGCCCCACGTACCTCGAGGAGACTCCGGGAAGGACCCCCCACCGGTAAAACAAAAACCCCGGAGTCAATGAATCGACGTACGTGACCGGTGGGAGGGGGACCCAACAGGGTCCCCCGGCAAAGGGTCATTGTTTTTTGTTCTTGTTGTTGTTGTTGTTGTTCTTGTTGTTGTTGTTGTTGTTGGCTGCTGCTGCGGCTGCTGCTGCTACGGCTGCTGCTGCTGCGGCTGCTGCTGCTGCTGTTACTGCTACTGCTGTTGCTCCCACTGCACAAATGCTGTTGCTCTTGCTGTTGCTGTTGCTCTTGCTGTTGCTCTTGCTGTTGCTCTTGCTGTTGCTCTTGCTCTTGCTGTTCCTGTTGCTATTGCTGTTGTTGTTGTTGTTCTTGTTGTTGTTGTTGTTGTTGTTGTCGTTGTTGTTGCCCGACGGGGAAAACATCATGACTCTGACGGACGACATAGGCAGGAAATCATTTGAGCTACTTTTTCTTTTTGCTGCTGCTGCTACTGCTGCTGCAAGCTTACTGCTACTGCTACTGTTGCTGCTAGACTCACTGCTGCTCTTGAAACAGACGCGAAACCAGCCGCGATTTCGTCCTGCTGCTGTTGTTGTCGTTGTTGTTGCCCGACGGGGAAAACAGCATGACTGTGACGGACGACATAGGCAGGAAATCATTTGAGCTACTTTTTCTTTTTGCTGCTGCTGCTGCAACATCATGACTCTGACGGACGACATAGGCAGGAAATCATTTGAGTTACTTTTTCTTTTTGCTGCTGCTGCTGCTACTGCTGCTGCAAGCGTACTGCTACTGCTACTGTTGCTGCTAGACTCACTGCTGCTCTTGAAACAGACGCGAAACCAGCCGCGGTTTCGTCCTGCTGCTGCTGCTGTTGCTGCTGCTGCTGCTGCTCGTGCTCCTGCTACTCCTTCTGTTCAAACGGCAGCGCCCGGATAGGAAAACACCATGTCAGGACAAGACGAAAAAACATCAAAATTGCGCCCAAACACTCCCTCCGAGTAGGAGTAGTAGTGGTAGTGGTGGTGGGGGTGCTGGTAATAGTGGTACTAGTAGTAGTAGTAGTAGTAAACTCTTCTTCCCTAGCGCGCTCCCCCTTGCTGCCAGCCGGGGTCGGCGGATATTATATGTATTTTATATGTATTATAGATTTATACATGTGCCCGTCCCTCTCAGTACAAATGTATGTATGTAATGCAATGCAATGTACTGTACTGTACTGTTGTGTGTTGTGTTGTGATGTGCTGTGTTGTGTTGTGTTGTGCTGTGTTGTGTTGTGTTGTGTTTTGTTTTGTTGTGTTGTGTTGTGATATATGTAACATGTATATATACATTATGTTATGTTGTATGTTTGTTATGTTATGTTTTATGTTTTGTCATGTTATATGTTTTGTTCTGTTAGATTCCGTTCCGTTACGTTACGTTGGGTTATGTTACGTTATGTTGTGTTGTGTTATGGTATGCTGTGATCTGTATGTATGTATTGTACACACACACGCATGATATTCATATAACACCGTATACATAAACTGTTACGCATATCTGTAGAGTTCATTGAACTTGTTGAACTTTGATGCAGAGATGCGCGCCCGTTGAACGCCTGTCAGGAGGTGTGGAAGAGCTTTGTGAACAGTTGACGGACGGAATTGGACCGGGATGAGTGGACCTCACTGACATTACCTTCAGAACCAAGTTTCCCACCAGAGCTCACCGGAGTCTCCAACGTTGCCATTCCATAGAAGCAAAGCAGGGGATAGAAGACCACTTGACAGTGCAGAATCCCCCTTTGCGGCTAGATGACTAGATGACTAGAGCCAGAAAAGGAACCAGGATCTCAAGGCTGAGAGGGGATGCAGTTGAAGGTTGCCTTTTTGGGGACAAGGAGGCCTTTTAAATACTTCAGTTTTTGAGCCGTAAATTCAAAGCTTCACCGTGATCAACTATTCCTGAGAGCCATAACTTTAGAATCTTTAGAAGTTGTTGTTTGGCCTTTGGATGCCTTGATGGACAGCAGATTGATGACTAGGACTAGGAATATCACCAGCTCGCTCAATTAAGCACAACGGAATAAGGGAACGTGTTTTCAGAACATCGAACAATTTGTTCTTGGTTTTGCTGTTTTAATATGTTTTAATATGTTGTACCATGTTTCAGTTTTTCTGTTTGTTTGCGGTCGAGTGGTGTCTTTGGGAGGACGACGTCGTGGCCTGGGCCCTGCTCCGCTGGGAAGTGGGTTCCGGCACCTTCGTGCGTTCCAAGCTGGTCCGGGCTCCCCAGCCATGAGAATCCCTGGCTAACCAGAACAACCTTTCAAACCGGTTGGAAAAGGATCAAAAAGGATCAAAAAGGATCAAAAAGGATCAAAAAGGATCAAAAAGGATCAAAAAGGATCTAAAAGGATCAAAAAGGATCAAAAAGGATCAAAAAGGTAAACCCAAGGCCAAAGGCACAGCGGAAAGGGAGGACGTTGCTGTAAGAGCGATACTGGTGTGGCATAGTCTCGCATGTTCAATGCTTCACTTTCGTTTGTTTCTCCTTTCGTTTTAGGTTGCGATCCACTTCAATGGAGAAGAGGTTCCTGTCGTCCGACGAGGACGCCTCAACGCCCGGAGCGGAGAGGTCATGGCTTTGCTCGGCGAGGCACGGCGGTGCCCAGGAAACGATCTCCAGACTTGTTCAGTTGGCAAAACCTCCAGCGATCTCCGGGGTGTCGGTTGAAATATGTTGAAATCAGGTGATGTCAGTTGTCTCTCGATAGTGTCTGTATTTTCATGTATTTTCTATGTCATTCTTTGGGTGAGATATTTCTTGGTTTGCACCAGCACGGTCAGGGAAGGGGATTTTGCCAGGTGGAGATTCCAGCAGAATCTTTGTCGAATCGTAATTTGCTCGAGGAAAACATGGTCAAATCATGAATAGTTGGCAATCTGAATCAGAGCAAGCTGCTATAAGCTGCTGCCATGTTCCTCCGAAGGCGCATGCGACTCTGGAAGTGAAACGCAAGGAGGACGCTTGGAATACAGGGTGAAAATGGGTGGAATAGGGACCAAGGATTTGAAGAAAATTACCGGAGACGAACATGACAAAGTATTCGTCTTGAAGGATGCACGGCACAGCCATGACTTGTGTGTTTGTGGCTTGTGCGGCGGTGCGGCTTGTATCGTATGACTTGCAGGCTTGCACGTCTTCTTGTTCCTTGCCGAGGACCTTCATTTGAACTTCATTTGCGAACGGCTCATGAAGGCCACAGTCGGAGCCACTGCACAAAGAATTGAATTATATTTGATTCTGTTTTTGGCTCAGTCGATCTAAAATAGCAGAGCTGGGCTCCATTCAACTTTGGCACAAGGGCAATGTCAACACAGCAGCTGTTTTTAATGGAAGGAGGAATGGAATTAGATGGATTCTCAAGATTTTTCAAGGTGGTGTATATTCAATCTTCCTGATATTTCTTTGCGCATAGTTGAATCTGTGCAGCTTCTTTGCCTTCAGTACTGGTAGCACCAATAATTTTCTTACACACTTTGCGAGCATGGCTAGTTTGAATATCTGACAGAATGATACATTACAATACATTACATAGACATAGATATACATAGAATAGATATACAAACTGTGACAATTTGGAAGATGCCCTAACTACATCTAACTAATTGATGTCTTGCAGGCTTGCAGGATCATCCAAGCGTCAACCCTCAGCGTGTAAGCACTCCAGTGTCCCCGCAGGTTCTCACTGCTGATGCCATGGAGAAGTCAATGTCTGCAGAGGAGAACCGCCGCCAAAATGGTGTTGGGGCGGTGGGTGTGTTGAACCATGTTGAAAAACCGGAAAACATGTTCAACCTGACGTTCACGCCCGGTTTTGCCTGTTTTGCCTGTTTTCTCTAACTCAAACACCACGGCCTGAACATGATGTGAGTCCTGCAGTTGGTGAAGGCCCTCCGAAAAGACTATGAAAACTTGATTGCTGAGCAGAAGATGAAGAAGGCGCCAAGGTTGAGATAAAAGTATAGCAAGCTGCATTATTTGATGTATATGTATACTTAAACAATCATACAAGCAGAAGTTTGCCAGGTTCCAATATGTCTTGTAAAAGCATTGGGTATGGGCTGTAAAATATTCACTTCTGTCCCTTAGCAAAGTCATCAAGGTTCTGGTACTAAGAACATTTTAGTCGTATTGACCTTCTGTGTGACCTCGCCTTGTACGCACTTGGTCAGGCTTCAAGTCAGAAGAGCATAGGCCCACGCACTGCCAAGGCTCGAATTCGCCCGCCTTCATCACATTCACATCTTAACGACTTCACGTATAACTTACAGTATAACTTACAGTATGACTTATATACATAATTATACATACCTCTTTGTCAGCCTGTGAGTTGCAAGCTCTTGGAGAAATAGGTTGAGGGCTTCACATTTGCAGACCTCTCGACCTGTCGCAGCTTCTCTCAGTCTCTGAGTGGACTGGACAGTGGCACTTTCTCTGGCTGCAGGAGACCCAGAAAAACATCACGGTAGACTGGGCGCTTTCAGCAGTTGGTGATGCCACAGGGTTCCTTGGTGGGGAAGTGCTATCAAAACATCCCTTGTGGCGACAGAAATTTGCAGACCGTGCTTTTGCTGGATTTCTGGTCTTGTCCTAGCTGAAGTGATTTTTTCTCATGTGTATTGTATTTCACGGCATGGGTGTCAATGGCTTTGGGACCTCAACAAGTATTCTATAGGTAGAAAAGAAAAGCAAGAGTCGAGTGGAGGACAATCCCAAATATTGTGATCCTGCCAGTGGAAATTCCAGAGATCTGCCAACAGCAACTCACAATGAACATGCCATGACAACGTCAGCAATACGCCAACTATCACGAAGGTGTGCCTTTCTTGAATCAATGTAATCAATTGAATCGGTTTCGATGGGGAGTCAACAGCGACCTGGTGCTTTGAGCTGGTTGTGAGGCCCTACAATTGGGCACTTTTGGAGCCTGAGAAGTTGGAGCTTCACAATGCTGGCTATGGTGGCATTGTGGAGTCGGGGATTCCAAGAAATGGCCCGTACTGCACACGTTGAATGATGCACATACTCGGAAGTAATCATAAGTACAGAAAAAAAACGTGCGTGTCTCTTGTGTCTACCTCTAATGACTGCTGCAAGCAATTATCTTTCAGGGCAGTCTGAACTTTAACATCAACATTTCTTCACACTGCTTTAACAAATTTTGAAACTTTGCGCGACTTTGCTCGTCTTTCCTCTGTGGCCGATGGCTTGTATGTTCTCACCCCATCGTGCATTTTAGGTTTGGGATTCGAAATGGTGAAGTCTGCCAGGATGAAAGACTGGCTGAATGAGGACATGGTACTCTTCGGAATGGTCCGTGACTTTGGCGGATTTTCAAGAATTTTCAACATCGCCTAACCATGGCTGCAGAATCTGTTCAAACAGCAATGCCAACCAGAGCGAAACCGTATATTTCTGTCATTTCTGGATCCTTCTGAGCATTTCTGAGCCAGGCTTCACCTTTGGACGTGAAAAAGCAGCCAGCACAATGGAGGGCATGACGGCAGCACCTAAAGTTGTGAAGTGCGCCTGGAGGAAGATTCAGCGTGCAAAAAGCCCAAAGGTATCCAAAGGTTGAACATGAGTTGGCACAGTGAACCATCTTTGGGAGACACTTAGTAGCAGCTAGTTGACACAGCCACTCAGCCACTTGACGCTTTTGAAACCCAGGTACGTGTTCGTCCATTGGGCCCTGCACTTGGAGATGCTGGGATGAATGACACCATCCATTCTACATCATTCTACTATATATATATATATGATATATATATATATATATTTTTCCAATTTCCTCGGCGATGAAGAGTCCAGCTCTTGTCGCCCAATGCAGAATTCTCGAATTAGGGAAAATCTATACATGGACTTAGACTCCTTGATAGTCTGGCAAATGGGTGCTATGCTCAAACATCTGTGAGCTAGCCTCAAGTGCTTCACAGACCCAAGTTCTCAAGGCAGCAAGGTCCAAAGAAACAAAGCGGTGGCCAGCAAATTGTCGTTTATCTGTACAGAGCTGATCGACAATAGCCTTGGCCATTCCAGCAGCAAAAAGCGGCGGATATTCTTTACAAACCGCGGTTTTGTCATGCTTGTCCTTTCCAATGGCTACTTCATGGGGATATTTGGCTCCCTTATCGGCACATGCAAACATTGCACGCGCTAGGTGTGGTAAGCGCAGACTGAGGAGCCCGGTAGGCTTCCGCACAGACGCTCCCCATCTCCATTGGTCAAAGATTCTCAGGGCAATATCAGGATGGTTCTTAAGGAGTTGAATGTAGGCACTGGTCCAAACAGAGGCTTTATCGGTATCATCCGGAGGGGCCGGGTGCTCGCTGAGGAAAAGTCCTCCCAGTACAAGGTGCCATGTACAAGCCATAAAGGCTTGAAACATAAATGCACTACCTTGGCGGCATTGACGTAGTTCCTTGGGTCGAAGGCCATCAAGGCCAAACAGCCGGGCAAATGTTCGCAAAGGCCTTGGCCATCTTAGCTTCTCTTTGTCCGGTAAATCATCTGGGGGTGGAACATGTCTGGCGGCCGAAAAGGTCTCACATGGGGCACCACACACTGTTGCAGCAATAAAACCTTGTTCGTATAGGTGCGCAAGCTGCTGCCATGAAACTGAAGAGGCCGTTAAGTCCCCATAATAAGGAGACACCGCAGTGTCCATGGAGAGGACAGCAACCTCAATACCTCGTTCCGCTGCCAATTTGGCAATGTGCCAGTGAACATCTTGGGGACGCCTCCTTCCACTGAAGAGGTGAACGATCAAGAAAATCGGTTTGGCAAGGATCCCGTCAGTCATGGGTGTTGCAGCATCTTTTGGGAGCGTATCCCACTTAATCTTGCGCACCTCATTATGCCAATCTGTTTGTTGTCGATAGGTCGTAAAAATAGTGTCTGGGTCATCCTTACGTGCTTTTGCTCGAGCTACCGCAGCTGCATTATATGGCGGCCGATGTTGAACATCAGCGGCAAGCTCAGATTCTGCTCGGGCAATGCCATGGTTAAGGAATGTGACACGGTCACGCATCTGACATCTCGGCATGTCTTTGGTGATCTCATAAAAGGCCTCATCCGCAATTCTCTCAGCTTCTCCATCAACAAATTCAGCAATCAAGTCCTGCAAATGTGTTTGGCCCCATTGTAGGAATCCATCTGCAAACCAATCATCCAATTCATGTGGCCAGGTTGCCAGGTAGTCAAACCAATGATCCTCAAGGGGACCGACAGCCAATAAATCGTAAGAATGATCACAGAATTGCTGAAACCAGGCGCGCGTGGTGCGTGTAAGCCCCTCACACAGCAGGTCAGTAGATAGCACTGGATCCGAAGGCAGAGTGATAGTATCTAAATCACGCATAAGGCAATCAATTTCTCGTCGCCAATTGACAATCTGCGTTTGCAACACAGGTGAAAAGAGGCCTTGTGGTCCTTCACAGGGTATCGCTTCAATGCGATTTAGCCCTCTAACTCGTGAAGGGAAGTGAGCCCGCTCATAGTCAACTGCATAACCACTTTTCCGCAGCACTTGATAGCAAGCATTACGCCCAGTGCGTCTCGAAATATAAGATAAATGCTGCTGGAGTCTCTGGGTAGTCCAGAAATGGACCAAACATACTGGACAAGTTGCACCATGAAGCAGGTCGTGCTCTTGCGAGAAAATTCCATGGGCTTTTCTCCTATGTGTAGACAACCCTTGAGCGGTATCAAATTGCCTTCCACAGGCACAATGGAATTCACATTCAGCCACAGTTTTACCAAAGAATGGTGGGTCAAAGGTAGCACCGTTTTTCTCAAGAACACGGAAAAACTGTCGATGCCATGAGAAAGCATCTGCCATCATCGCTTCTTGAAAGAGATGTTTCTTCCCTGCCCTCGTAATCATAGCCTTCCACCCTGGGGCCCCACTTTGCCAAAACTCGATAGCTCCGGTAAGCGTGTGTGTCCATTCTTCCGGGACACAATCAGGCAAAACACTGCGCAGCCACACAATATCAGCAAATAGACCGCTAATCCAAGAGTGAGAAAGGTATTGAAATTCCATATGGAGCAAGTGTTGTGCAAAACCAGGTCCATGCTGAAAGACTTTATGGGCAAACAGCAACCTATCTTGCGCAAGTCTGATACGCGGTTCAAAGAAATGCGATTGTGCAAATACTTGCGCATCGGTGAGTTTCTCCATTGTCCTACGGTGACCAGTATGCAAGATGTTACGGAGGAAACCAACAAGGACCTTCTTCAAATGGTGAAGTTGGCTTATCGTGGGGGTTGCCCAAGCCCCTAATCCGAAATACAGTCGGGTGCAGACCAAGGCATGGAAGAGCTTCAAACGTGTAGCCACAGGAATATGTCTGTTACAGAACACTTGCTTACGCATAGCGCCAAAAGCAGTTGCAGCCTGTCCACAGCGAAAGCGAAGTTCTTCAGCAAAATCAAGCTTACTAGCAAATTGGGTACCAAGATGGCGGTAGGAGGCAGATGCATGCACCCAGGTCTGCCTATCATGGTCCAGCAAGCAATGAAAGCCACTCGGTTCTGTAAGCAAAAATTTCCTGCGTAGGTCAGGTGAACCTGCACCATGGAAGGTGAGCACCACACCCGTCTTGCCCTTATCCATATTGAGGTCAAATCCCCGTCGGGTGAAAATCCGATCAACAGTGCGGAGAAGTTCACAAATAGCTGGGACTAGCTCATCGGCCATATTTGTGCACCAGGGAATCGCAAGATCGTCACTCCACACTATAGTGTCAAACTGAACATCAAATCTCTTAAGAAGTGCTTGATAGCTAGTTTGGCGCTCAATCCATGTGTTGATCTCAATGACAATGTCCATCATCAAAACATGGAAAACAATATCAGCAAGGGGGCTCCCAGGTCGTGTGCCACGACGAGTGCGTGTAATACCAGGTAGCGCAGCAATAGTATGCCATGTATTGGTATGCACATCCCGTAGAAGCTGCACCAGAAGTGGCGAAGCCCCAATCCGTTCGAGGAGTCCAGGCAATTTCAGCCACGCTCTAAGGCCCTCGGTGGTTCCATTGCCATTTTCAATCACTTCTAATACAGCTTGAATATCAGAGTGTGCGCTAACGCCACAAACAAGCTCACGCACCAGACGGTGGAAGGCATTGGAGAGGTCAATAAAGAGGACCCCTGTGCTGCATCCATTAATCTGCATAATACGGCAGAAGGTGCGCAGTGCTTGTGAAGCAAAGCCAACTTGCTGGTGTTGGAAACCACCAATTTGTCCAGCCGGTGTAACACGCTCAATAAGGCTGACAGTGGAGGTTCTCAGCAGCGCATGGAGTCGTTTGGCTACTGATGGTAGGAGCATAATCCCACGGAAGTGCTTGGCAGTAGTGGCACAAAGCCTCTTAGGAATAACGGCCATGATACCCCCTTTATAGGCCAATGGTTCAGCCTGCCACGTATAGATCTTCAAGAAGAGATCAAAGAATAGCCTGGCTGTCTCAGTGGGATAAAAATGGAAAAGGCCTGAGGCAATAGGATCAAGTCCAGTTGCTTTACCTGGTAGTGTACAACGGAATGTAGTTTCAATCTGTTGCAATGAAGGAAGGTCAAAGATGGAGCAATCTCTTTGGACACTGCCCTGTTCAATTTGAAACTGATGGCAAAGCGGTAAGCAAGTCAGCTGCATTCACGGTGCAACCAGCTTCAAGTTGTTGAAAATAGGGGTGCCATTGCTCCTCAAGTGCCTCTAGCTGCTCAGGCGGTGCTTGAAGCCTGCGTGGCTGGAATTTCGGCAAAGAGCGTCTAATTACCCTCCAGAGACTTTTAGCTTGCTGTGGGTGAACAAATGTGCCAGCTTCTTGCGCAAGTTTGCTGAAGAAGACAGCATCATCATGTCGCAGGGCCTTAACAACCTGTTTACCAAGCCAGTACAAATATGAGGTCGCCTGTGCGATCAAAATATCTTGCTGGCGAAGTATATCGGAGATGTGGTCCCAGTATGTCACCTCTGGTAGGTCATGCCATGCTTTAAAGCAAGCCCGTAGTAGCGTATGCTTTTGGAGGTCACGAGTATGCCATAAATGTTTCCTCCAATCACGCTTCTGAATCACAAGTTGCCATGTTTCGTTGGACATACTTTCTTTGCGAGGGTGCTTGGTACGCTTAGGTAAGCGTTTGGTGCACGACTGCAAGATCTGCTGTTCCAATGAATATGCATGGGAATGTACATCAACAGTAAAATCAGGCTGAATAACTTGCGCAAAGGCATGGGGATCTAGAGTGTCAATGGCAAGGTCAGGCAAAACCTTCTGGTAGGGTCTGCTGCGATACCTGCAGAATGGGCTTGGCCCCTCAAATTTAACAATGGCGGCCCTATGATCCTCCTTGATCGTTGAGACATCAATTTCAGTATGTACATAGGCCTGACAAGTATCATAACACCATTGGACAGGAAGGCCGACATAATCGCCGCGTTTCCAATCCCCGTTAGAGTGTTGCCAGGTTCCTCCCGGGCCAACTTGGCATTGGCTAAATGTTGAGGGTAGCCAAATACCTTGCTGCTGCAGAAATAATCGAAAATATTCCGAGTGGCGATGTTCAACTTCGGCTTGGAAATCTCCAACATGGGTAGTTGAAACACTACCGAGTCGTGCATTGGCGTCACAAAGAAGAACTCGGGACCATTCATTGTATTTGGTCGGGATACGAGTTCCAAGCTCTTCCCACCAAGTCTGGATCTCAGCGTCAGAGTAGCCAGAATGAGGTGCGTGTGCAGCAATAACAATACAATGTAAAATTGGTGATGCAATACGAACAATAAGGATTCGCGGCTCCGCCACAATGATGGACACATGTTGTTCCGTAAAATAGACAGGCTTTCCTTCTCCGGTCTTAGAAGGGACAAGTCCGTGAGGATGTATCTTACTAAGCGCCAGGATAATGCCATAGCAACCTGAAGCAGTAGCAGCACTTTTGACAAGAACGTACCTGTCATCTTTTGCTCGGAACAACTTCTTCAGGCGTGTTTCTTGGAGGGCAACAATATGAATGCCCTGCAGGTGAAATTGTTCAAGAATGGAGTCCTGCCGGGCAACACCTTGGAGACCCCACTGTGGTTCATCAACTCCTTTAAGGGTAAGCACATTGCAAGTGCCAAAGCAAAGTGCAATTCTGCCAATACCTTCATCGTCAATATTCTGCTCAATATTCGGCTCAGCAGAAACCGAAGGGAAAACATTAGCGTCTGGCACAGTCAGTGGTGCTTTCGGGAGGCAAATATCAGTACCTCGCCACATATGGTTGTAACGAGGTTCGAAAAGCATCCACACCCATTCAAGTGCATGCGCAAATGATTTCTGCGTAAGATATTGCAGAAAATGAGTCACATCATGGGTGCCCTCATGTTGAGCCGCATGCAGTGCAAGTGAATCAACCAGCTCATTACCCAGCTCACCCTGGTGACTATGGATGTGCCAGGCCTGCGGTTCAATACCGTACCTTGCCGAGATGAGTCGATGCAAGCTGCGTAGAATACTAGTAGAAAGCGGAGATTGTGACTGTTCCATTTCCCAAGCATTTGCTGTCCAACTGTCAGGGAATCAAACCCGAGCCAAAGTGAACATGACTGCGTCTGTCCAAAAAGGATCTGTTTGATCAGATCAAATGCAAATTTGGAAGCAACGAGTGCAGCACTAACTTCCGCCTGATATGAGTTATCGGCACAAATTCGGCTGGAGATCATTCCAGCCTGGTACCAAGTACAGTCAGAACGAATAAAGGCAGCAACTGCAACTCCTGCATGTTGGGTAGTAGAGCAAAAGGAACCGTCTAAATAGATTGTAAGGGCGTCACATTGGATCCCAATCTCCCAAAAGGGTAATGCCAGCCAACTTCGACATGGTGGATGTAGTTGAACATCATCCGGCACACTGAAGGCAGGTAAGAAAAGATGGGAGTCAATCCATTCAAACGCCTGTATAGCAGGTTCCATGTCAAGTTTGATAGCATCAGCTGGGGCCAAGCGTGCAGCTGAAAGTTGCAACAGCCCCAACCCCTCAGTCCCTGGTTCTTCTGGCTGAATTGGTGGACACCAGTTGGCAGGGAGGTTAGCTCGGCACACTTGCATGATGATATTATGGCCATCACTGAGCCGAACACGATGCCCAGGTGGAATGGCATGTCGCTCAAGCCGGAAAAAACACTGTGTGCCCTGAGTTTGGCAGTCTCGGTCATAAGACGTTGCAACAAGGATATTCTGCTCAGCAGTGATGTCCGGTAAAGTTGCAGTGAGCCGAAAAGGTTGTCCCTGGGTAACAGCAGGGTCATAGATAGTAATAAGCGGGGAAGACCATTCAGGCAGTGGGTGTTGGATAAGCAACACATGCGCACTAATGGTGGGTTCAAGATGTGGCGGTCCAGGGGAAACAACAACAAAGTTAATCGATGCCTGTTGATCCAACAAACCTTCCCACCGTGCTTTGAGTATACTTTCCCATTGCGTAAAGTCTCTATATAATGTGGCTTTACGGCTCTTGAGGCAACGCGGCATTCCTATTCCAGGCGCAACAAACCAAGTAAGAACATGCATCGCTCGTGACTCCTCTTCCCACGCATACGAGCAATCTGACCAGATCTCAAATAAATCTTGCAGACGCTCTGGTTGGGTATTAATAGGTGGCCTATCAGGCGTGAATTCTGGAGCAAAAGGGTTCAAACTTGAAGGTACAGGAGTGGAATCAGCCCGCTGCATCAATGTGAGGTCATCAAAATGCTGGGTCAGGTCACCAACTGCCCCAGTTGAATTTGATGGTTGCGATGGCGAAATTCGGACATAGATGCTTTCGCCTGGATGAAGGTCAATCCAGTTGCCAGTGTGGACAGGTCGTCTATTCTGAACAAGTGTACAACGGTGTGCATGGCAAAGAAAGGAAACCTCCATGGATCGAATAACACTGTCAAGGCAAACCCTTCGCCCGACCGAAAAAGCGCCTTGGATAATTCCATCTGTCAAAGTCCCTTCCACTAGTGCCGTGAGGACAGCGACTGTTCTATCATCAGATGGTGCTTGCTCCAAAATGATGTGGCAAACATGACCCTGTTCTCTGTACTGCGGCGGTCGGGGCTTGACAATATGTATGTGGAATGGCAATCTCCTTTCTAATAAGTCAATCCAGGCATTCCGTAAGTCATAGGTCCAAGTAATAGGGTTACCAAGAAGCCGTAGATGTCTAGGCTGATGGCAGGCAGGGTGCCTATTATGATGCACAAACCACGTAGCAACTGACAGAGTAAGCTCATCATTCCAAGCATTCAAAATGCCATGTGTTTGAAACAAGGCACCTAGATCTAATGACCATTGCATGTCATCATCTGGCACGGGTCGTTCAGGTCGAGACCTAGGGTGATTCGGTCCCGGTAACGAGACTGGGAAGTCGTCCGGGAGTTCGAAATCAGCCGGTTTGCAAACAAGCCTAGGAATGTCGGTTTCAAGACTAATGATCTGAGCATGTTGCTGCATCAGGTTAAATGCATCTGCAATTTGATCTGAATAGATGTCCACATTATCAGCAGAGATTAAAACAGAAAGATGCGTTCCCATTTGAACAAAAAGCACATCATCTGGGAAATATGTTTGTCCTGCCATCTGAATAATCACCGGCCGGTGACGATGTTCCTCAGGCACAGCTAATCTGATTACCTCTCTACCAAGAATACGGCCATGGAAGACATGGGCGAACTGTCGTGCAAGCATTTGGAGTGGGCCAGTCCCACGGACAGTAATAAGTACAGCAAACGTATTAGACTGAAGGCCTTGTGTCACGATGACATGTGGCATGGGCATGTCATGAGGATTGGAGGCGATCAGACTAGGTAAGGCAACCACATCAATGGGTGAGGCACGCATTATTCTATCACGCCATTGGAAAATCAGATCAGTACGCCACATAAATGATTCATCAGCAATCGTTGCCAGCCGGGCACGAGTACAATGATAATCCATATCATCATTCAAAAACCAAACCTGCACCTGAAGCGTAGGGTTATAATCCGGCGGCTCTCTCTGATGGCCCCTGCGAAAATGTTGCTCAAGCACCGGAATCCAAGTGGGTCGGGCGTCTTCTGGCAACAAAGTCATGGCACTATCTTCATGGGCATTACTAGTCTCGGCGGAGATTTGAGTAAAACTTGGTTCGTTGGGCCTATCGAAGATTTCAATGCGGATAGCCCGCTGCAAAATAGCACGGAGCTGCGTGTTGTCCATTGTCAGGAGACGCGGGACTTCCATTCTGATACCCCTACTGATGATCAGTCGAAAAGCATTACCGTTGAGAGCATTGATTTCGTGACTAGCTCCTATTGGAATGCGCCCGAACCAGAGACTGCAAAGATTCTCCAAAACATGCGGTGGACAATCAGTCTGCATATGTAGTATGCCAAGCAATCGACTAAGGTTGATTCTCCAAGGCAGAACCACAGCAAGGGTATAAGGGCGGCGTTCAGCATCAGGGTCCGAGTCATACACAGAGACCACACAAGACTTAAACTCAGGGTACTCTCTTTCAGTGATGATAATTTGGGCCAAAGTTCCGGTGGCAGCGTCCTCCGGCTCAGGGTGCGCAAGGGAAAAGGAAAGCTCATTCCGATTCCGAACCCTATCATTCCATGTCGCCGCAAGTTGCTGCTGCCATTGCCGAAAATCTTCACCTATTAGCGTGATTCTTGAGGTATGACATCTGGTAAATTCCGCATGATGTAGGTACCAACTCTCAATTCGACCAGACCTCTGTGTCAGTGCAGAATCAGTGGCTGTCGTTTGCTGAACCCTGTCCCAAATAATTTGGAAAACTTCTGGTTGAGCATCAATCGAGTCAGGATCAATAGGAGGTTGCTCAGGTTCCACCGCATTTCTTGCGGCTTCTATAGCTTGCAGAAACTCTTCAGTCAAACTATCGTCGGGCTGTGGGTGGCAGCTTCCTAAATTGACCCGTGCAGATTGTAGGTCCTGCGGTCACTTTTTCCCGTGCAGATAAATAGATATATATATATATATACATAAATTATGTATTCTACATTATTCTACCTATCTTCTATTCATGGCTTTTCAGCTCAGGTTGGACCAAAGGTGTCCGCAGTCAGGCCGATGCGTAAATGTCAGCAGTTGTGAACAGACATCAATGCTGTAGCAGTTGCCGAGCACCTGCAGTAGAGTTTTTTGCCCAGCTACACATGTTCAGGCGCGGCAAATGGAATGCAAAGCAAAAACAAGCTGATGCCCAGGTGGGAAAAATCAAAGCCCTAACCGCTTGCCGACTCTTTTGAACGTGCGCCATTGGTTTCCTGCTCCCAGACATGTCCTGTCTTTTTAAAGTTTATTTTATTCGTTTCTTCTTTCCTTTCTTCGGAAAGACACCTGGATGTGTTCCAAGATGTGGCAACTACACAATTTGCTTTCTGACGTTTGTGCCTTTGCTAGTTGTCACTGTAATTCCAGGATTTAATGTATTGGTTGATCTGGTTGTGACAGTGTTGCATCTCTTTGGATGCATTTGAATTGATTTGGACAGAATGATTGTACAAGACCAGTCTGTTCTGCTAGTCCGGAGCACTGAGACACACATCTGCAAAAAAGGTGCGGTCAATTTGCAACATCACCTTCCGGCGAGAGGCACTACTTGCAAGAGCTGATTTTGCTTGTGGTGGGGCTGCGAACATGTGTTCGGCAATGGCAGTGATTTTTTTCATTTCCTTTCTGACTAGCCAGCAGCTTCCATGCGGGTGGCCAGGGCACCCTTTTCATTTATCAATGAAGCATATTCAGCCCAATGGTAGGTAGAAAAGTCCAAGATGTCTTGGTGATGTTTCACATGTAGAGGACAACATAGGACAGTTGCGAATCAATTCACAAGCGACAACGTTAGCCGCATTAGCCGCCTTAGCCTACGATTAGAGGATGGGAGTGTGCTGGACTGCACAGGCACACAGTCTTGATGACTTGGACCTTGGAGATCTGATCTCCGAGCTTTTGCGCAGGGGTCCCATCAGAACTGCTTGCATTGAAGATGATGAGCATCGAAGAAAATTGATGAACATTGATGAACATGGATGAAATTTGATAAACATTGATGAACATGGATGAAATTTGATAAACATTGATGAACATGGATGAAATTTGATAAACATTGATGAACATGGATGAAATTTGATAAACATTGATGAACATTGATGCAATTTGATAAACATTGATGAACATTGATGAAATTTGATAAACATTGATAAACATGGATGAAATTTGATAAACATTGATGAACATGGATGAAATTTGATAAACATTGATGAAAATTGATGCAATTTGATAAACATTGATGAACATTGATGAAATTTGATAAACATTGATGAGCATGGATGAAATTTGATAAACATTGATGAACATGGATGAAATTTGATAAACATTGATGAAAATTGATGCAATTTGATAAACATTGATGAGCATGGATGAAATTTGATAAACATTGATGAGCATGGATGAAATTTGATAAACATTGATGAACATGGATGAAATTTGATGAAAATTGATGCAATTTGATAAACATTGATGAACATGGATGAAATTTGATAAACATTGATGAAAATTGATGCAATTTGATAAACATTGATGAACATTGATGAAATTTGATAAACATTGATGAGCATGGATGAAATTTGATAAACATTGATGAACATGGTGATAAACATTGATGAAAATTGATGAAATTTGATAAACATTGATGAGCATGGATGAAATTTGATAAACATTGATGAGCATGGATGAAATTTGATAAACATTGATGTGAAATTTGATAAACATTGATGAACATTGATGAAATTTGATAAGCATTGATGAACATTGATGAACATTGATGCAATTTGATAAACATTGATGAGCATTGATGAAAATTGATAAACATTGACGAACATTGATGAACATTGATGAGCATCGTAGAAAATTGCTGAACATTGATGAACATGGATGAAATTTGATGAACATTGATGAGCATGGATGAAATTTGATAAACATTGATGAACATTGATGAAACTTGATGAACACTCATGAAACTTGATGAACATTGATGAACATTGATGAACCATGATGAACATGGATGAACATTGCGGAACATGGATGAAATTTGATAAACATTGATGAACATGGATGAACTTTGATAAACATTGATGAACATTGATGCAATTTGATAAACATTAATGAGCATTGATGAAATTTGATAAACATTGATGAACATTGATGCAATTTGATAAACATTAATGAGCATTGATGAAATTTGATAAACATTGATGAACATTGATGAAATTTGATAAACATTGATGAACATTGATGCAATTTGATAAACATTGATGAGCATGGATGAAATTTGATGAACATTGATGAAAATTGATGAAATTTGATAAACATTGATGAGCATGGATGAAATTTGATGAGCAGGGATGAACATTTATGAACATGGATGAAATTTGATGAACATGGATGAGCATTGATGAAATTTGATAAACATTGATGAGCATTGATGAAATTTGATGAACATTGATGAACATTGATGAGCATCGTAGAAAATTGATGAACATGGATGAACATTGATGAAATTTGATAAACATTGATGAGCATGGATGAAATTTGATGAACATTGATGAAAATTGATGAGCATCGTAGAAAATTGATGAACATGGATGAACATTGATGAAATTTGATAAACATTGATGAGCATGGATGAAATTTGATGGACATTGATGAACATTGATGAGCATCGTAGAAAATTGATGAACATTGATGTTTTGTTTTTATTTGTGATAAACATTGATGAGCATGGATGAAATTTGATAAACATTGATGAACATGGTGATAAACATTGATGAAAATTGATGAAATTTGATAAACATTGATGAACATTGATGAAATTTGATAAACATTGATGAGCATGGATGAAATTTGATAAACATTGATGAACATGGATGAAATTTGATAAACATTGATGAACATGGATGAAATTTGATAAACATTGATGAAAATTGATGCAATTTGATAAACATTGATGAACGTGGATGAAATTTGATAAACATTGATGAGCATGGATGAAATTTGATAAACATTGATGAACATGGTGATAAACATTGATGAAAATTGATGAAATTTGATAAACATTGATGAGCATGGATGAAATTTGATAAACATTGATGAGCATGGATGAAATTTGATAAACATTGATGAACATGGATGAAATTTGATAAACATTGATGAACATTGATGCAATTTGATAAACATTGATGAACATTGATGAAATTTGATAAACATTGATAAACATGGATGAAATTTGATAAACATTGATGAGCATGGATGAAATTTGATAGACATTGATGAACATGGATGACATTTGATGAACATTGATGACAATTGATGAAATTTGATAAACATTGATGAACATGGATGAAATTTGATGAACATTGATGAAAATTGATGAAGTTTGATAAACATTGATGAAAATTGATGAAATTTGGTAAACATTGATGAACATGGATGAAATTTGATAAACATTGATGGGCATGGATGAAATTTGATAAACATTGATGAACATGGTGATAAACATTGATGAAAATTGATGAAATTTGATAAACATTGATGAGCATGGATGACATTTGATACACATTGATGAGCATGGATGAAATTTGATAAACATTGATGAGCATGGATGAAATTTGATAAACATTGATGAGCATGGACGAAATTTGATAAACATTGATGAACATGGATGACATTTGATGAACATTGATGAAAATTGATGAAATTTGATAAACATTGATGAACATGGATGAAATTTGATAAACATTGATGAACGTGGATGAAATTTGATAAACATTGATGAACATGGATGAAATTCGATAAACATTGATGAACATGGATGAAATTTGATAAAGTTTGATGAACATGGATGAAATTTGATGAACATGGATGAAATTTGATAAACATTGATGAACATGGATGAAATTTGATAAACATTGATGAACATGGATGAAATTTGATAAACATTGATGAAAATTGATGAAATTTGATAAACATTGATGAACATGGATTGTTAACCATGGATGACATTTGATAAACATTGATGAACATGGATGACATTTGATAAACATTGATGAACATGGATGACATTTGATAAACATTGCTGAGCACGGATGAAATTTGATAAACATTGGTGAGCATGGATGAAATTTGAAAAACATTGATGAACATGGATGAAATTTGATAAACATTGATGAACATGGATGAAATTTGATAAACATTGATGAACGTGGATGAAATTTTATAAACATTGATGAACATGGATGAAATTTGATAAACATTGATGAACATGGATGAAATTTGATGAACATGGATGAAATTTGATAAACATTGATGAACATGGATGAAATTTGATAAACATTGATGAACATGGATGAAATTTGATAAACATTGATGAACATGGATGAAATTTGATAAACATTGATGAGCATGGATGAAATTTGATAAACATTGATGAAAATTGATGAAATTTGATAAACATTGATGAGCATGGATGAAATTTGATAAACATTGATGAGCATGGATGAAATTTGATAAACATTGATGAACATGGATGAAATTTGATAAACATTGATGAACATGGATGAAATTTGATAAACATTGATGAACATGGATGAAATTTGATAAACATTGATGAACATGGATGAAATTTGATAAACATTGATGAACATGGATGAAATTTGATAAACATTGATGAACATTGATGACATTTGATAAACATTGATGAACATGGATGACATTTGATAAACATTGATGAGCATGGATGACATTTGATAAACATTGATGAACATGGATGAAAATTGATAAACATTGATGAACATGGATGAAATTTGATAAACATTGATGAACATGGATGAAATTTGATAAACATTGATGAACATGGATGAAATTTGATAAACATTGATGAGCATGGATGAAATTTGATAAACATTGATGAGCATGGATGAAATTTGATAAACATTGATGAGCATGGATGAAATTGATGAGAAGGGAATTGAACATTTATGATAATGGATGACAATTTGATAAAACATTGATGAACTTGATGCCATTGATAAACATGGATGAAATTTGATAAACATTGATGAACATGGATGAAATTTGATAAACATTGATGAGCATGGATGAAATTTGATAAACATTGATGAACATTGATGAACATGGATGAAATTTGATAAACATTGATGAACATGCATGAAATTTGATAAACATTGATGAGCATGGATGAAATTTGATAAACATTGATGAAAATTGATGAAATTTGATAAACATTGATGAGCATGGATGAAATTTGATAAACATTGATGAGCATGGATGAAATTTGATAAACATTGATGAACATGGATGAAATTTGATAAACATTGATGAACATGGATGAAATTTGATAAATTTGATAAACATTGATGAGCATGGATGAAATTTGATAAACATTGATGAGCATGGATGAAATTTGATAAACATTGATGTGAAATTTGATAAACATTGATGAACATTGATGAAATTTGATAAGCATTGATGAACATTGATGAACATTGATGCAATTTGATAAACATTGATGAGCATTGATGAAAATTGATAAACATTGACGAACATTGATGAACATTGATGAGCATCGTAGAAAATTGCTGAACATTGATGAACATGGATGAAATTTGATGAACATTGATGAGCATGGATGAAATTTGATAAACATTGATGAACATTGATGAAACTTGATGAACACTCATGAAACTTGATGAACATTGATGAACATTGATGAACCATGATGAACATGGATGAACATTGCGGAACATGGATGAAATTTGATAAACATTGATGAACATGGATGAACTTTGATAAACATTGATGAACATTGATGCAATTTGATAAACATTAATGAGCATTGATGAAATTTGATAAACATTGATGAACATTGATGCAATTTGATAAACATTAATGAGCATTGATGAAATTTGATAAACATTGATGAACATTGATGAAATTTGATAAACATTGATGAACATTGATGCAATTTGATAAACATTGATGAGCATGGATGAAATTTGATGAACATTGATGAAAATTGATGAAATTTGATAAACATTGATGAGCATGGATGAAATTTGATGAGCAGGGATGAACATTTATGAACATGGATGAAATTTGATGAACATGGATGAGCATTGATGAAATTTGATAAACATTGATGAGCATTGATGAAATTTGATGAACATTGATGAACATTGATGAGCATCGTAGAAAATTGATGAACATGGATGAACATTGATGAAATTTGATAAACATTGATGAGCATGGATGAAATTTGATGAACATTGATGAAAATTGATGAGCATCGTAGAAAAAAAATGATGAACATGGATGAACATTGATGAAATTTGATAAAGATTGATGAGCATTGATGAAATTTGATTAACATTGATGAACATTGATGAAATTTGATAAACATTTATGAACATGGATGAAATTTGATGAACATTGATGAGCATGGATGAAAATTGATGAACATTGATGTAAATTGATGAGCATCGTAGAAAATTGATGAACATTGATGAAATTTGATACACATTGATGAGCATGGATGAAATTTGATGAACATTGATGAAAATTGATGAGCATCGTAGAAAATTGATGAACATGGATGAACATTGATGAAATTTGATAAACATTGATGAGCATGGATGAAATTTGATGGACATTGATGAACATTGATGAGCATCGTAGAAAATTGATGAACATTGATGTTTTGTTTTTATTTGTGATAAACATTGATGAGCATGGATGAAATTTGATAAACATTGATGAACATGGTGATAAACATTGATGAAAATTGATGAAATTTGATAAACATTGATGAACATTGATGAAATTTGATAAACATTGATGAGCATGGATGAAATTTGATAAACATTGATGAACATGGATGAAATTTGATAAACATTGATGAACATGGATGAAATTTGATAAACATTGATGAAAATTGATGCAATTTGATAAACATTGATGAACGTGGATGAAATTTGATAAACATTGATGAGCATGGATGAAATTTGATAAACATTGATGAACATGGTGATAAACATTGATGAAAATTGATGAAATTTGATAAACATTGATGAGCATGGATGAAATTTGATAAACATTGATGAGCATGGATGAAATTTGATAAACATTGATGAACATGGATGAAATTTGATAAACATTGATGAACATTGATGCAATTTGATAAACATTGATGAACATTGATGAAATTTGATAAACATTGATAAACATGGATGAAATTTGATAAACATTGATGAGCATGGATGAAATTTGATAGACATTGATGAACATGGATGACATTTGATGAACATTGATGACAATTGATGAAATTTGATAAACATTGATGAACATGGATGAAATTTGATGAACATTGATGAAAATTGATGAAGTTTGATAAACATTGATGAAAATTGATGAAATTTGGTAAACATTGATGAACATGGATGAAATTTGATAAACATTGATGGGCATGGATGAAATTTGATAAACATTGATGAACATGGTGATAAACATTGATGAAAATTGATGAAATTTGATAAACATTGATGAGCATGGATGACATTTGATACACATTGATGAGCATGGATGAAATTTGATAAACATTGATGAGCATGGATGAAATTTGATAAACATTGATGAGCATGGACGAAATTTGATAAACATTGATGAACATGGATGACATTTGATGAACATTGATGAAAATTGATGAAATTTGATAAACATTGATGAACATGGATGAAATTTGATAAACATTGATGAACGTGGATGAAATTTGATAAACATTGATGAACATGGATGAAATTCGATAAACATTGATGAACATGGATGAAATTTGATAAAGTTTGATGAACATGGATGAAATTTGATGAACATGGATGAAATTTGATAAACATTGATGAACATGGATGAAATTTGATAAACATTGATGAACATGGATGAAATTTGATAAACATTGATGAAAATTGATGAAATTTGATAAACATTGATGAACATGGATGAAATTTGATGAACATTGATGAAAATTGATGAACATGGATGAAATTTGATAAACATTGTTAACCATGGATGACATTTGATAAACATTGATGAACATGGATGACATTTGAAAAACATTGATGAGCATGGATGAAATTTGATAAACATTAATGAACATGGATGAAATTTGATAAACATTGATGAGCATGGATGAAATTTGATAAACATTGATGAACATGGATGAAATTTGATAAACATTGATGAACGTGGATGAAATTTTATAAACATTGATGAACATGGATGAAATTTGATAAACATTGATGAACATGGATGAAATTTGATGAACATGGATGAAATTTGATAAACATTGATGAACATGGATGAAATTTGATAAACATTGATGAACATGGATGAAATTTGATAAACATTGATGAAAATTGATGAAATTTGATAAACATTGATGAGCATGGATGAAATTTGATGAACATTGATGAAAATTGATGAACATGGATGAAATTTGATCAACATTGTTAACCATGGATGACATTTGATAAACATTGATGAACATGGATGACATTTGATAAACATTGATGAACATGGATGACATTTGATAAACATTGCTGAGCACGGATGAAATTTGATAAACATTGGTGAGCATGGATGAAATTTGATAAACATTGATGAGCATGGATGAAATTTGATAAACATTGATGAACATGGATGAAATTTGATAAACATTGATGAACATGGATGAAATTTGATAAACATTGATGAGCATGGATGAAATTTGATAAACATTGATGAACATTGATGAACATGGATGAAATTTGATAAACATTGATGAACATGCATGAAATTTGATAAACATTGATGAGCATGGATGAAATTTGATAAACATTGATGAAAATTGATGAAATTTGATAAACATTGATGAGCATGGATGAAATTTGATAAACATTGATGAGCATGGATGAAATTTGATAAACATTGATGAACATGGATGAAATTTGATAAACATTGATGAACATGGATGAAATTTGATAAACATTGATGAACATGGATGAAATTTGATAAACATTGATGAGCATGGATGAAATTTGATAAACATTGATGAACATGGATGAAATTTGATAAACATTGATGAACATGATGACATTTGATAAACATTGATGAACATGGATGACATTTGATAAACATTGATGAATGGATGAAATTTGATAAACATTGATGAACATGGATGAAAATTGATAAACATTGATGAACATGGATGAAATTTGATAAACATTGATGAACATGGATGAAATTTGATAAGCATTGATGAGCATGGATGAAATTTGATAAACATTGATGAGCATGGATGAAATTTGATAAACATTGATGAACATGGATGAAATTTGATAAACATTGTTAACATGGATGACATTTGATAAACATTGATGAACATGGATGAAATTTGATAAACATTGATGAGCATGGATGAAATTTGATAAACATTGATGAGCATGGATGAAATTTGATAAACATTGATGAGCATGGATGAAATTTGATAAACATTGATGTGAAATTTGATAAACATTGATGAACATTGATGAAATTTGATAAGCATTGATGAACATTGATGAACATTGATGCAATTTGATAAACATTGATGAGCATTGATGAAAATTGATAAACATTGACGAACATTGATGAACATTGATGAGCATCGTAGAAAATTGATGAACATTGATGAACATGGATGAAATTTGATGAACATTGATGAGCATGGATGAAATTTGATAAACATTGATGAACATTGATGAAACTTGATGAACACTGATGAAACTTGATGAACATTGATGAACATTGATGAACCATGATGAACATGGATGAACATTGCTGAACATGGATGAAATTTGATAAACATTGATGAACATGGATGAAATTTGATAAACATTGATGAGCATGGATGAAATTTGATAAACATTAATGAACATTGATGAAATTTGATAAACATTGATGAACATTGATGCAATTTGATAAACATTGATGAGCATTGATGAAATTTGATAAACATTGATGAACATTGATGAAATTTGATAAACATTGATGAACATTGATGCAATTTGATAAACATTGATGAGCATGGATGAAATTTGATGAACATTGATGAAAATTGATGAAATTTGATAAACATTGATGAGCATGGATGAAATTTGATGAACATGGATGAACATTTATGAACATGGATGAAATTTGATGAACATGGATGAGCATTGATGAAATTTGATAAACATTGATGAGCATTGATGAAATTTGATGAACATTGATGAACATTGATGAGCATCGTAGAAAATTGATGAACATGGATGAACATTGATGAAATTTGATAAACATTGATGAGCATGGATGAAATTTGATGAACATTGATGAAAATTGATGAGCATCGTAGAAAAAAAATTGATGAACATGGATGAACATTGATGAAATTTGATAAAGATTGATGAGCATTGATGAAATTTGATTAACATTGATGAACATTGAAAATTTGATAAACATTTATGAACATGGATGAAATTTGATGAACATTGATGAGCATGGATGAAAATTGATGAACGTTGATGTAAATTGATGAGCATCGTAGAAAATTGATGAACATTGATGAAATTTGATACACATTGATGAGCATGGATGAAATTTGATGAACATTGATGAAAATTGATGAGCATCGTAGAAAATTGATGAACATGGATGAACATTGATGAAATTTGATAAACATTGATGAGCATGGATGAAATTTGATGAACATTGATGAACATTGATGAGCATCGTAGAAAATTGATGAACATTGATGTTTTGTTTTTTTTTGTGATAAACATTGATGAGCATGGATGAACTTTTATGAACATTGATGAAAATTGATGAGCATCGTAGAAAATTGATGAACATGGATGAACATTGATGAAATTTGATAAACATTGATGAGCATGGATGAAATTTGATGAACATTCATGAAAATTGATGAGCATCGTAGAATATTGATGAACATTGATGACATTTGATAAACATTGATGAACATGGATGAAATTTGATGAACATTGATGAACATTGATGAGCATCGTTTAAAATTGATGAACATTGATGAACATTGATGAACATTGATGAACACGGATGAAACCTGATGAACATTGATGAAAATTGATGAAGCTTGATGGATATTGATGAACCATGATGAAAATGGATGAACATTGATGAACATTGATGCAATTTGATAAACATTGACGAGCATTGATGAAAATTGATAAACATTGACGAACATTGATGAACATTGATGAGCATCGTAGAAAATTGATGAACATTGATGAACGTGGATGAAATTTGATGAACATTGATGAACATGGATGAAATTTAATGAACATTGATGAAAATTGATGAGCATCATAGAAAATTGATGAACATTGATGAACAATGATGAACATCGATGGAAATTGATGAACATTGATGAACATTGATTAAACTTGATGAACATGGATGAAATTTGATAAACATTGATGAACATGGATGAAATTTGATAAACATTGATGAAAATGGATGAAATTTGATAAACATTGATGAACATGGATGAAATTTGATGAACATTGATGAAAATTGATGAACATTGACAAACATTTATGAACATGGATGAAATTTGATGAACATTGATGAACATTGATGAGCATCGATGAAAATTGATGAACATTGATGAACATTGATGAGCATCGTAGAAAATTGATGAACATTGATGAACATTGATGAAATTTGATGAACATTTATGAACATGGATGAAATTGGATGAACATTGATGAAATTTGATGAGCATCGATGAAAATTGATGAACATTGATGAGGTTGATGAACATTGCTGAAATTTCATGAACATTGATACACATTGATGAATACTGATGAAACTTGATGAACATTGATGAAAATTGTTGAACTGTGATGAACATTGATGAACATTGATAAACAAATGATGAACATTGATGAACATTGATGAAAACTGATGAACATTGGTGAACATTGATGAAAATTGATGAAATTTGATGAACATTGCGGAAAAATGATGAAACGTGATGAACATTGATGGAACTTGATAAACATTGATGAACATTGATGAACAACGGAGAAAATTGATGAACAGTGATGAACATTGATGAACATTGAACATTAATGAACATTGATGAAATTTGTTGAAATGTGATGACCATTGATGAACATTGATAAACAAATCATGAACATTGATGAACATTGATAGATAAATGATGAGCATTGATGAACATTGATGAACATGGATGAAACATGATGAACATAGATAACCATTAAAGAACATTGATGAACAATTAGGAACAATGATGAACATTCATGAAAATTGATAAACATTGATGAACATTGATTACGGTTGATGAACGTTGATGAAGCTTGATGATGCTTGATGAACATGTATGAAATTTGATGAACGTTATGATGAAAATTGACGAACATTGATAAAACTTGATGAACATTGATGAAACATGATGAACATGGATGAACATTGATGAACATTGATGAAACTTGATGAACACTGATGAAACATGATGAAAATGGATGAACATTGATGGACATTGATGAACATTGATGAACATTGATGAAACATGATGAAAATGGATGAACATTGATGAAACATGATGAACATGGATGAACATTGATGAAACATGATGAAAATGGATGCACATTGATGAACATTGATGAAACTTGATGAACACTGTTGAAACTTGATGAACATTGATGAACACGGATGAAACTTGATGAACATTGATGAAAATGGATGAAACTTGATGGATATTGATGAACCATGATGAAAATGGATGCACATTGATGAAGATTGATGAAACATGATGAAAATGGATGAACATTGATGAACATTGATGAACATTGATGAAACATGATGAAAATGGATGAACATTGAGAAGAATTGATGAAAACAGTGATTCTCTTGGGAGAAGCAAGGAGACAGTTTTTTATTCGGCATTGGATCGCTTGTGAGCAAACATGATTCTGTAAGGCTTGGCAGTAGTGGATGGTGCAGTCAGCGATGCTGGCAAGAGCCAAATCTCAGTCGAGGAGAAGTCCGCGGCGCAGGGCAGAGGTGAGATTATGTGACAGATATAATATATATATATATTATGTATACATACATACATACATACATACATACTTACATACATACATACATACACACATACATACATACATATACATATACATATACATATACATATACATATACATATACATATACATACACATACATACATACATACATACATACATAGTTACATACATACATAGTTACATAGTTACATAGTTACATAGTTACATAGTTACATAGTTACATACATACATACATACATACATACAAACAAACAAAAACAAACAAACAAACAAACAAACATACATACATACATACATACATACATACATACAAACATATATATATATATGCAAGATATTCTTAGATATTTGAGCAAGGAAAAAACGTTGTGAATTACGGTGTTGTTTGAAGGTAGATCGCACACACATGATCAATTATATGGTTTTTGCCTTTTAGACGTTGGAAACACGTGTTATTTGCATGTTTCTTGCTCTTGCTTTGTTCTAGCTGCAAATAAACAATGTGGATAATAGCCATAGCCATGTTTGGGTGCTCTCAGCCTTTTTTTGGTCCATTTGTGCTAGCCTTGAGGGTCATTAGTAGGTTTGGAAACTCGAAAAGGTGGCAGCTGTTAGAAAGTGTTTCTTCTTTTCAAAGATGACAGCTAGCACGAAACACTGCATAGATTCAAAAAACAACTTAAACATTGGGTATTTAGAGGAAGTCTCGCGCCTCGAAAATAGGATAAAACTTCTGTCGAGCATCATTGTTGTGTTTCTGAAATCTTTTGGGATGGCTGGTTGCCTTCTGAGTCCATTTTTTTTGAAGAAAAGCAGGAGTCAGGAACATTCGGTTATGAAGTCTTTATGTACTTGCACTGGTGTTTGTAGAGAGGATACAAAAGGAAGGAGGCTGGCTTTCCTCCCCTCCCTTCTTAGGCAACTATACACATTAAAACAGTACATCATATACACATGTCTTCCTTCCTGCCTGTGGTTGCAACAATAGTGGCCAGTTGATATATTCTGGAAGTGCAAAGTCAGCAGGAAGTCATTTCAAATGTCGGACCAGGGGAGAACGATGAAGCTGAAGCTCATGCTTGACGCTGTGAGGTTCTACGTTTTGAGCTACTCTCATACTAATCAGACTAGGTACATCTAGGTACCAATGGCAAGGCTGTAAAGTGCACAGAAATTGCTTGGCGGGGCAAAACGCTGCGAGGAGTACATGGCATCATTGGCTTTGGAGAAGCAGCAAATCGAAGCGGATTTGGAGGTGCCGAGAACTTGACCTAGGCTAGGCTGTATGGCCAATTTCATTCATGGTTACAGTATGTTACATAAGATCCATAAGATCTATAAGTGGCTAATGAAAACATATGAAATCAGAACGCTTTTAGCATCCGAGTTGCAAGAGCATACTTCCTTGCTGCATTTGCACTTTCCTCGACTCGAGGAAAGAACACTTGAATGAGCTGGGGTCTATTCGGATCTCTAAGACACATGGATTGTAGCGCGGCACTCCTATTGCTCGTATGGTGCAGGAGGAGGAAGCTGGACCTGGGCCCATTGGAGACGTATGGGGGCACAGCATTTCGCGTTTCTACAGCAGTCCACAATTCTGAAGGCCAGTGGAAAGGTTCAGGCTAAATCAAGAAACCGTGTCACGAAGAACTGGTGAAAGCTGGTGAAAACTGGTGGAATGTGTTATGTTTGAAGGTAAAGCGACACACCGAGGGACTCTCCCATGTCACGGCCTCTGAGTTGGATACCTGTGTGGCCTCTGTACGAGAAGCTGGCGGGGATATGAATTGGGTGCTCCTAGGTCAGAGGCCTAGAACAGCCTTCGTCATATCGTGTCACCTGGTGGGACGCCAGTAGGAACTCAGTCAGGTGTTTTTTTTTTCATGTTTGCAATGTTGACTGTGCAGCTGTGTGCAACCCACGAATGTCACCCAGAGGATCCTGCCTTTGGCCAAGTTGTCGTGCAGACAGCGTCCCCAATACTGCTAGAGTACACATACCCTGACTGACAAGTTGTGGGAATGCCTCCAACTGATTTTCCATCCTTCAAAAAGTGACCATTGTTGCAAGTATGCCAAGTATGCAAACAAACGCCACTTCTCCTGGAGCCCCAAGTCCAGAGATGTTCTGGGCCAGAGTGCCATGCTTAAATCCTCAGGAATGAAGAAACCAGAAACAGAAGTAAAGGCCGCTGTTGATTCAAGTTCTATTTGCTCAAAAGTAGATGCGTGTCCTGCCAGGATATGATTCAAATGATACCGGCATATATACTGGCCGCCTACTGGCCAGACCTGTGCAGTCCAGCCGGTCTCTAAATCCACTCGAAGTCTGCTGTTTGCATGAGTACCCAATCCATATCTATTGATATTATTTTAAGGGACTGCCACCAAGTTTTCCAGCATTTTGTTTATTCCCTCACTAATAAGAATATCCTTGATGAGAGGCAGCTGCAGAAGACAAGAAAAAAGACGAGGACAGGCTGGCCAAAGAAGCAGCAGCCGCTGTCAAAGCAGAAGACGACAGACTGGCCAAAGAAGCAGCTGCTGCTGAAGCCAAAAAAGCGGAAGACGACAGACTGGCCAAAGAAGCAGAAAACGACAGACTGGCCAAAGAAGCAGCTGCTGCTGAAGCCAAAAAAGCAGAAGACGACAGACTGGCCAAAGAAGCAGCTGCTGCTGAAGCCAAAAAAGCAGAGAACGACAGACTGGCCAAAGAAGCAGCTGCTGCTGAAGCCAAAAAAGCAGAAGACGACAGACTGGCCAAAGAAGCAGCTGCTGCTGAAGCCAAAAAAGCAGAAGACGACGGACTGGCCAAAGAAGCAGCTGCTGCTGAAGCCAAAAAAGCGGAAGACGACAGACTGGCCAAAGAAGCAGCTGCTGCTGAAGCCAAAAAAGCAGAAGATGACAGACTGGCCAAAGAAGCAGCTGCTGCTGAAGCCAAAAAAGCAGAAGACGACAGACTGGCCAAAGAAGCAGCTGCTGCTGAAGCCAAAAAAGCAGAGAACGACAGACTGGCCAAAGAAGCAGCTGCTGCTGAAGCCAAAAAAGCAGAAGGCGACAGACTGGCCAAAGAAGCAGCTGCTGCTGAAGCCAAAAAAGCAGAAAACGACAGACTGGCCAAAGAAGCAGCTGCTGCTGAAGCCAAAAAAGCAGAGAACGACAGACTGGCCAAAGAAGCAGCTGCTGCTGAAGACAAAAAAGCAGAAGACGACAGACTGGCCAAAGAAGCAGCTGCTGCTGAAGCCAAAAAAGCAGAAGATGACAGACTGGCCAAAGAAGCAGCTGGTGCTGCGGCCAAAAAAGCAGAAGACGACAGAGTGGCCAAAGAAGCAGCTGCAGCTGCAGAGCCATTGTCAGGAGGGAAGGGTGAAGAGAGGATTGCGACAGAAGGTGAAGCTCCAGATGTTCAGGCACGTGATTGATGTGAAAGTTGCAATACGATGTTGTTGGCACGATGCGGACGGACTTTGGACAAACTTCAAACTTCGCTGCCCAACTTGTTGGTCGGACGGAAAGCAACCAACCGATGGAGAGCAAGCACATTTACTTGTACAAGTGACCTTGTACTGTGCTTGAAGCTATTGAACATTTGCTTTGTTCCTTTCCTTTCACAGTGATGCTCCATATCAGCAGGCGTCACGAACGTCAGAAGTGGGCTTGAGCGGGTTGTGCCCTCAAAATGCTGCGATTCTAGTTGAGGATAATCTAAATTGATTACAGAAGGACTATAGGCTTTGGCAGGAACCGCAGGATTGTTTCGAACATGTTGGGGCGTGTGAAACAACGAGTTGAAGGAAGCTCAGCAGACATCTCTTATTCAAGTCAAAGTATACACATCCTTTAATTTTGCGGCATTAGTACTTAGCTCGATCCAAAAGAGAATTTGCAATTTGTTCTATTTGTGCATTTTGTTGTATTTTATTGCGGAACAAGGCGGGATGGCCAATCACATTTCATGTCGTTTCGAAGAACAATGGAGAGACTTGCCCTAGTTTAGTCTGATGGGCCCCATAGCACGTCACTTGTTCTGAAAATAGAAGTGAAGAAGAGACAACTGTCTGTTACATGCCCTTCTGACAAGGACTTCAAAACTAGGAGAACGGTCGAGAACGTCTTTGGATGTCGTCGGACAATTTCGGACCATCTGTTGCTGTCATCTGTTTTGGCTTCGCAGGTCTTGTCGTCCAGGCAGGTTGCCGTTGGCCAACTGATTGGATGACCGTAATCCGTAGGTTTGCGGTTTTTGGTGGATGATTGGATTTGCCACCAACAACATGTTGTCAGATGTTGTCAGTAACTCCGCGAAGTGATCTCAACTTTTTGCTTGAAGTTGTTTTAGCATGCACTGAACATCTTGTTGGGGGAATTGTGGTGGGCTGCAGGCGTAACTGGGAAATCATACTAGAAGGGCTTTGTGCACGTTAATAGCTCCCTTGGGTTCATGCTCGGCGGCCTCTTATAACCAGCAAGGAGCGTTTGGATAGAACTGACAGGTTTGTGGAATTGGCAATTCTCCAAAACAAGTCATATGTCGCACCATGTATCACCATGTCCCTCCACAAACCAAAGAGAGTTCCAAGATGTTCCAAGGAACAAAAAGGTCGAGGCCGGATTGGGCAGCCTCTGTTCATGCCAACACCAAATGCTGCGAGGCCAGACGCCAGAACAGCCTCGAATGTGGCTTGATTGATTTAGTCGTTGATTTGGACAGTGGATGTAGGACGATGTAGGCACTTTTCAGGGGACATCGACCATTTCTGCACTCATTAGGCATGAACATTTCAGCAACAACCTGCGGCCTTTCAGGTTGGTTGTGCGATGTTGTGCGTTTTATCATGTTTTATCACTGTCACACCAGATCTTTGTTCAAAGGATTTCGTCAATGGAGAGAGACAAGATCAAAATTTCTGCAAATGGTCTGAAACAGGGAGTGCTTCATATCTGAGATGACATGCGCCAGTCTTACCTTTGTTTTACGCTGGGTGTTTCCAAGCGCAGAAGGTCATGTGCGTGCTAAATTGTAAGGTCTGGTCAGCTGAAGTTGAAGTCTGGCTGGGGTTGGTGGTGGGCCGCTGCCTCACTTTTTACTCCACACATTGTGAGCAGTTTTGCGCGGGACGAAGAAATACTTAGATTTCCTTGCCAAGTTCATGGCAAAATGAGCCGTGATGAGTTCAAGAGCCGGAATTACTAAGTACCTAGACGCAGACGCAGAGAGGACAAACACTTTCAACATCTTTCAACAGATTCTACGAACCCCTCCTTGTTGGAGCAACATCCACATTGTTTCGCCATGTTTTGCTTGACGAAACCATTGGAAACGATTGGAACCCCTTTTGCATACTTCTGCATTTTCTCATCATGCTTTCTGCAAGGCTCAGAGGCATGTGGAGCTGAAACGCGGCAAACTTCAATGGTGGCGGAAGGCCAAGTGTCACAATATGAACTATGAAAAATGATACATATTTGGTGGAACTTTGAACTATGAACTTGAATTTTTGATGTTGCAGAGACATGCAGAGACAGATTTCTGCTCCAATATGAACTTTGGACTTGTCAACTCCTGACTTCTAGTGGAATTCTAGGAACACAAGTTGCCCAATCAGTACCCGGCATGTGCTCTAAGAGCTCATTGGCTCAAGATTCTAGCTTTCGCGTCTGTTCCCCGTACATATCCAAGAGTGCCCATGCCTGCGAAATCCTGCGAACACACCGCGGTGATGCCTGAAATGCTCGTTGCCAGCTTTGTGTGGGGCGTTCTTGTATGCGCAGCCCAAGAATGTGAAGAAGCTCCGATGCTCCAGATGTCTGAGAGGTCGTGGGCTCCGCTAGGCGCCACAGGCCCTAGTTTACAGATTGAAGCTGAGGATAATCCCACCATGGTCGCTGAGGGAGGCGGTCAGGGCCCTCACATTCACACACTCCATGCAGAGCATTATCTTCTGCAAAATCAAGGCAGTTTTTCATTTTGGCATTTACCGGGCTTGAACGCGATAGCGTCCAAGAGACTGGTGAATTTTCAGATCTTTGCCCACTACTCGGGCCATAATTCCTACCTGAAGGGTCTTCTGGTGAACTGGGATAACCAGGGTGAACAGCCTGGTGCTCTGGAGATGACATCGGAGGACTGCAGGTGGCGCGCCCAGACCGCTGGCCACGGCTGGCACGACTTTGATGGACCTGAGCATCTTTCGGCCTTCCTGGCAGTTGGCCAGGACCAAGGCCACTTGCGTGTGGAGATGTTGATGCCCCAAACAGAAGGATCAGAAGGTTTCAAGAACGGTTTCAAGAAGGTGGCGCATCTCTACACCATGTGCAAGCCAGGTCATCATATCAACGTGAAGATCATCATGTTCTCTCAGGAGCACGTGAGTCTTGTGCAAGGCCAACTTGGGAGGCACAGTGCAGCCAAGGCTACGGTGGCCACCGTGGTGAGCGGCACAGCAGGACAAAGATGGAGGAGGGACCAAGAATTCTTGATGAACAAAAGCTGGATGGAACTTGGAGGTACTTTCGGTGCTGCCTATTTGAAGCGAATGAGGACCCCGACGCCTTTCTGAAAAGCTGCAGCAAGGAAGAAGAGACTGAAGCAAGGCGAACTTGTTCCAAATTCTTGGGTCAGCCTCCGCCGGATCCAAAGGAGATCAGCTTCCAGGAACATTTCGCTCCCTATTTCGCTCAGTCTTTTGAAACAGTTTTCCAGGATTGCATCTTTGATGTGTGCCTTGGTGGCGGTGAGATCCCTGCTGAATTGGCAGGAGAATATCTTCGAACGCCTTTCTGTGATCGTACCTTGAAGCGATGACTGGACAAGAAGACACAATCCGCAGAGTGCAGCCATGTGCAGCCTTAGCTAGCAGCGCTAGCAGTGTGCAGTTTAGTTACTCCATATGGCTATATAAGGCTATATATGACTCCATATTACTCGACGTTGGCAATGCTGTGTTCAGCACAGCGGGCGCCTCATGATTTCGGCAGCAAAAAAAAAGGTTCATATCTTGCATCCAGCAAGCTGCATGGGAGTCATGTTCCATCATGTTCTAAGGCGTGCGCCCAGCAGATGTAGCTTGGATATGCTTGGAAAGTTAGGGGACATATGTGACATACACAAAAAGATTGGAATGAACACACTCTAAGCCAGTGGCGAATGTGGCCGCCTGCGCAGGGAGCAGAAGGACCACCTGACGTGGAGGCAAGAGCGGGCCTTCAATATGCAGTAGATACATGTATATAAATAAATACTAATAAATACACGTAAATACAAGTAAATACTGCATGTGGCATCATGTGGCTCTTGTGAAGATCTATGCCAAAGATATTGCTAAAGTCTCGCAGTTGAGTTTCAATCAATTGTGGACTTTGGGACTTCAATCCCAAACACCACCTGAGAATCGATTTTCCCGAAGCCTTGCGAGCAAGACAACATTACACGCATGAGATGCAATAATGGTATACAGTGTATACAGCATATATATATATGTATATAGTATATATGCGTAGATATATATATATACATACATACATATATTATAACATATTATAACATCATATAACATGCATGTGTTTATATTATATATGGTATACCTATAGACACGGCATGTTTCCTACACCAACACTTCCTGTGTATATTGTGAATGTCAGAAGAAGACAGGAAGGGATCAGTGTCCAAGTTCTAAGGTCTGAGTTGAACAGGGCAGACGTTCTGTCGCCATACATCGGACTTCAGAACGACTTCAGAACGACTTTAAACGATTTGATATTTATATTATTTTATATTTATATCTGATTACATCTTTCAGATTTTAGATTCTTTCAGATTCTTTCACTTCCCCTCGCCAGTACCGCCTCTCCGATGGCCTCACACGCTGGGTCTTGGTGCGCATTGAGGCATGCAGATCATGCAGTATCCAGTTATTCCATGTTATTCCCACTGTGGACTGAGTCGGACTAATTCTCTTTGAACGGCATAGAATTGCCCATTTTGTCAATGACACACCAAGCCCAAATGGAATTTCGAATCCATCGCTGCCATCGAATTGTGAAGACTTCTGGCTGCTCGATCTCGATCTTTCTTGGTCAGCCTTGATTTGTTGATGTCAGGGCACCATCCTTGAGCTGAGATGCGAGAGTCGTCAAGGAGGTCATGAAGCTTTAAAGGAGCTTAATACATTTCTTCAGCTTTTCTGTGTGTCCAGAATCTCAGAAACCGATTCTTTTCAGATTCAACTGTTTTTGAGATCGTTGCAAGGCACTCTATAGATATCTATCTATATATAAAGGTCTTTGAAACGGTACCTGCATTAGAATGGGGCATGGGCCTTGATAGTTCGACCAGAGCGATCGTAGTAAAGAACTTGGAATCGAAAGTTATGTAAAGTCTTGTCTTCACCAAGACGCAAACGCTTGCATGTGACATAAAGGCTTACAGAACAGGTCCATTGAGGCCATTGTGTTCCAAGATCAATCCCATTGGACGATCCATCACATTCACATCCTGCTTGACACGTCCAAAGCAGACCCATACACTCTGACCAACTCCCTCGGGAACACATGAGTTGCAAGATCTTGCCAGGAAATGGGCGAACGAGTGCTTCTTCGCGCCAAAACAGAGGTGCAGTGCCACAGGCGATTCGTTTGCAGCGATGTGCTGCCATGTGAGAGCCAGGCAGAAGCCCAGGAATGGAAGCAAGCATTGATGGAGCAGATGGAGTGCGCTTGACATGTAATGAAGTACCAGGGAAGATGCACTGGGAAAGATCATATATTCTACGGTATGTTCTATGTATACGTATATATAACTATATACTGTATATATATGTATGTATGTATGTATGTATGTATGTATGTAATGTAATGTAATGTAATGTAATGTAATGTAATGTAATGTAATGTATGTAATGTAATGGTATGTAATGTAATGGTATGTAATGTAATGGTATGTAATGTAATGGTATGTTATGTATGTTATGTATGTTATGTTATGTATGTTATGTTATGTATGTTATGTTATGTATGTATGTATGTATGTATGTTATGTATGTTATGTTATGTATGTTATGTTATGTATGTTATGTTATGTATGTTATGTAATGTATGTTATGTATGTTATGTATGTTATGTATGTTATGTATGTTATGTATGTTATGTATGTTATGTATGTTATGTATGTTATGTATGTTATGTATGTTATGTATGTTATGTATGTTATGTATGTTATGTAAGTTATGTATGTTATGTATGTTATGTATGTTATGTATGTTATGTATGTTATGTATGTTATGTATGTTATGTATGTTATGTATGTTATGTATGTTATGTATGTTATGTATGTTATGTATGTTATGTATGTTATGTATGTTATGTAATGTAAGTTATGGTAATGTTATGTAATGTAATGTTATATATGTAATGTTATGGGTAATGGTGTTATGTAATGTAATGTTATGTAATGTGATGTTAATTAGTATGTAATGTTATGTAAGTAAGTTAGGTAATGTTAATGTGATGTTTGTTGTATGTTTGTAATGTTATGTAAATGTAATGTTATGAATGTAATGTAATGTATGAAGTAATGTAATGTTATGTAATGTAAAGTAATGTATGTAATGTAATTGTAATGTAAAGTGTAATGTAATGTAATGTAGTATGTATTGGTATGTAATGTATGTAATGTATGTAATGTATGTAATGTAATGTATGTAGTGTAATGTAATGTAAAGTAATGTATGTATGTATGTAATGTATGTATGTATGTATGTATGTATGTATGTATGTATGTATGTATGTATGTATGCAATGTATGTATGTAATGTATGTATGTATGTATGTATATGTATGTATGTAATGTATGTATGTATGTATGTATGTATGTATGTATGTATGTATGTATGTATGTATGTATGTATGTATGTATGTATGTATGTATGTATGTATGTATGTATGTATGTATGTAGGAAAAGTATGTATGTATGTATGTAATGTAATGTAATGCAATGCAATGCAATGGAATGTAATGTAATGTAATGTGTAATGTAATGTAATGTGTAATGTGATGTGATGTGATGTGATGTAATGTAATGTAATGTATGTATGTATGTATGTATGTATGTATGCACGTGTACAGATAGATAGAGAATGATATGGAGGACTGATTTTGCCTACAGCTGCAAAAGCCTTCCAACATTTTCCAACATTTTTCAACCCGGCTGATAAAGCTGGTACACAAGATCCAGAAGCATCCTTGTGTTCGCCTTGTTTTTGCTTTCCCTCCAAGCTAAAACGCCCTCAAGGATGTTGCAGGCAAGAGGTGAACAATCCCGTGCCGTAAACCTCCATGTCTCCATGTCTCCACTTTTGCGTTTGAACTCAGCGATTTCAAACAGCTCGAAGATCGGATCTTGTCACTTGCCTAAGTTTGAAGAGCAAGAGTACCAATTGTTTTGACTCTGTTGGAGGTCTGTTCATCACGTCAGGTATGTTGAAGGTCTGTTGGCATGGCCAATGCCATTGGATGGACGTCAAGGAGACATCAGGTGCGCGTTGTTGGGTTTTGGTTGTTTCTTTCGGCGTCTGTACAGAACTCCTCATTCCCTACATTTGAATAGCTTGACAGGTTCTATGGCATTGAGTATCCGTGAGCACTCCGTGAGCCATCTTGAGCCATCTCCCAATCTTTGGGTAAATTCTTCACCCTTGTCAAACTTGTCAAACTTGTCAAACTTGTCAAACTTGTACATAGTCACTGCTTTCGTATGGGGTGTTGTGGCCGTTGCAGTCACTGCATCTCAGCTCAGTCTTGTCGTCGAAATAGGCGCAGAGTATCTTTCAAGACAATGTACCTGTAGGATTCTTGGAACCTGGGGCAGAACAAATACGTTCAGTTTCAGGTTCCAGATGTTTCCAGACTAGATTGTTTGCATTCCCCAAAAAGGCAAGTCTCAGCGGCCAGCTAGACATCTCATAGACTCACAGATTCCGTTGGTCCAACAGTCACAATGTGAGTTTGAAAGTTCTATTGGTTATGCCGAGTTATGCCTCAAAATGAAACTGCCAACTCGCTGCTGAAAAAGCTCAGAGCTCGAGAGCTCTACCGATACCATAAAGGAAGACATTCTGAATGAAGATCATATATGCGTTATTTTAACATATTTTAACATAACCTAACATATTTTAACATATTTTAGCATATTTTGACATCTTTTACAATCTCTTAATATACTTTAATTTTGCAGCTACATGCAATTGCATGCAACTATCTTTCTTTATTTCCCACGTTTCAAAGCCAGAGCATCGACGTTCCCGTTACAAGTTCAAGTACACATTCGCAGAGGTATGCCTTTCAAATATCTAGATGTGCCGTAGTCCATGTGAACCAAATGGGGTGTAGACGTGATAGGCCAGTGATAGGACTTTGTTCCAGACATTTCTTGCTTTGTCCAACTTTGTCCTTTCTGAGCCCTTTCCCCCATGGGGGCCGGGCAACTCAGCTGGAGCTTTCAGCCAGCTGCGCCAAAAGTTGGCTTTCTCAGAGATGAACTGAACGCCATTGACAGGAGCGAATAGGAGATTAATGGAGATTAGTGCAGAAAAATCAGAATAGTCTTAAGATGTCTTAAGTTTGCTGTAGCTCCAGATGGTTCTACCTTTCTTCAAATACGTTAGTGCCTGTTGGTGTGCAATTGCAATCCCACCGCATGCAGACATTTGCCGAAGCGTACCATGAAATTTCTCATGTCGCATGCAATTCCCCTGTCTCAAATTTATCCTGTGAGGGGTAAATCAGGGACATTCTGGGACCGTGTTCGACACGTTCGACACCCACATGGCCCACATGCTTCATACAGTGGACTGATTAGTTGCACGACAACCCATGAAGTAGCAGTAAGCTGCAGCGTTGGCAGACAGGCCCCAGGCTACTGAGGCTACTGGCTCCCGGACATGTCTAGGAAGATGCTTCATGTTGTTTAAACTACTCGTACTAAATTCACGAGAAGAGTGTTTCAGTCTGGGGGAAGGTGACATGATTTGGTTTGATATTTGGAATATTTGGTTTATTTAAGACTTTATCCACTAAGTTCTCATTTCTTCTCCTTGCGGCACCGGGCAAATTGACCTCTCTCCTCAGGTCGTGTCGCAAACCCTAAAGTTCCTCTTTCTACTCCTTGGCTTTGTTGCGTGTGGGTGATTTGACTGCAAGTTGTATTCAAATCGAAAATTTACCAACATCAAAATTGGAGGACAACGCCCTAAGTATCCATGAATACTGGCAAGTGCAGATTTCGTTCCAGTTTTGACCCTGACCCAGTGGTGTATTTGGTCAACGTGAAGGATTTGTCTTTTTGTGCATTCACCATTCATTTTACCAATAGCGTGCTTGCAATGCGTCCATTGTATTGCGTTCATTCGGCCTTGCAGCCCAGGCTCATGATTTGGAAAGCTGCTTGGCGGAACACCTTGCATCTGACCTTTTGACCAATGCTTTGAATCCTTTGGAATCAAGAACTCTGAGACTTTTAGAGGGGACATAGGGGACACTTCATTTTCCATGCAAGACATATCAAGACTCTCGAGATCCTGACCAGTGATTCTGTGGAACATGAAAAGCCAGCAAGGCCACCGAGCATGAGGTCACCGCTGCATGTTTAGATCATGGCACGCAATTTGCAGACATGGAAGCAGCCACGCAATCAGACATCGTTGCTAACAGTTCGTACCTCCTTCAGCTGGATGCCGTATGTGGTGAGTTATTGCCTTTAAGTTCGGCATGTTTGATTGCATGGTTTGCTACACCGTGGCTTGACCACATGGCTATTGAAAGAGAAACCAAAGTTGTTGATTGTAGATTTGCCATCATTCTGAGTTTGAACCTGTGAATTTCTTGATTTTTTGCTTTTGCCAAGCATGCATCGCATCCGTTGACACCAAGTAGAAGCTAGGCATGTGTTCCAGTCTGTTCCAGTGTGTTCCAGTGTATTGAGCCACGCAGAAGCTTGAGTCCACTGCTCAAATCCTGACAGCTGGAGCAAGCCGGAATTCTGGCGATTGTCACTTTTGCCTCGTGCCTTTGATGCAGTCCTTCTCCACTACAGCCAGGAATCGGAAGATCTCGGAGGTAAGTTGAAAGATCGTCTTAATGACTTAATGATACTTAATGTATCTCACAGTAGTATCCTGAGTATCAGGACTTGCCAAAATTGACACGGCCGCAAAAACATGAGAACGATGAATTCTACCCATAGTTTTTTGCATGGGCAGGATTCATCCATGTTTCATGCTGAAACGGTACAGATTCGCAATATGCCAAGACAATGTCAAGATCATGGGTTCATTTGGATTCCAGTCCTCCAACTCTGTTCTGTAAACTTTGTTCTATGGATTTCCACAGCTTGTTCCACAATCAATTGACATCCTTGGTGCCGTCTCGTGACATCTCGTGCTATCTCATACTATCTCGGACCATCTCATGTCACTTCAACTTTTTTGACGGCTATCTCCACCTAGGTGCACCTTGTCTTTCGTCTGTGGCTTCCGCAAAGACTCGCAGCCCTACAACTGGGACTCCTGTGCCTCAGACACCTGACGCATGCATACGCATGCTTCATGTTGGCCGACAATTGAGATCTAGGATCATCGGGGATCAACCATATGTTTCCGATGCAAACCGCTGCGATGTACGAGGAAATTGTGCAGAATATGGTGCAAGAGCAAACGTTGAACAACCACTCCATCATTTCAACTTTCAACCAAAGATACTGCAACCTCATTGAGCATCCATGAGCCAAGTTTGCATCCGCACCTTACTTGTATGGACTATTTGGATCTATTTGGTATCATTTGTTCACACAGCGAGGTGATGCGTTTGTCTTGTTTTCAGACGCCATCAAGCATGTCCAACGCATTTCAGGGCAAATTCCAGAAAAGTTGTGCCTAAATCTTCTGAGCACTCCCACAAGAAAAAGCCTTAGTTTGCTTGTAATTCACAAAAAAAGGTTTTCCCCTTTTAAGGTTCAATGTGTTTGTAGGATGCAGAGTCTATCCTGAACAAGGGAACGGCAAAACAGAGGACATGAGTAGATGTAAAACGTTCATAATTTGAGCATTTTGAACCTTGTGGGCCATCCTTGGAGTCTTCTTGGAGTCTTGCTGAGGTGGAGGTAGCACAGGGCGTCAGAATGGTGAAATTGCCAGATGCTATGGTCGCTTCTGAGTTGAATAGAGTGTGGCTTGGCTGCTGCAAGCAGACTGGGCTTCTTGTGATCACATTGTGGTTGCGAAAAGGCGCACTCTGAGAATGTCAGACTGCTCCCAAACAAAGGATGCAGGAGTAGAATTCAGTATTCTCTGCAAACCCAGTTTTCAAAGCTCGGCCGAAAGTAGAAGTGACTCAGGAGACAAGTTCCTGAAAGTCTGTCCAGTGCTGACCGACGCTGGAAAGCAACCAAAAAGGTTATCGGTTATCGCTCGCGCTATGATCGTTTTCTCTATTGAAACTCCATTGCTTTCCTTGTGATATTGAGTTGGCAAACCGGGCCTATTTCACGGTTCGGAATAGGTTCAGCTTTGCGATTTGCGGGTCGATCTTGTTTTGTATGTTCTGTTGCGTTTTGTGCAAGATTGTGTCTTCGAATTGTGAAGTGCAGCTTGCCCGGAGGGCCCAAGGCCAGGCTCAAGGGAGGCCGAGGCGAGTGACGTGAAATTGTCAGCCTCCCCAGACCTTCAACTTTCAGGAGCCGTCCTCAGATTGATTCAGATATATTCAGATCATAAATCTCCGATGCTAAGACCCTAAGACCCAGGAAATTGACACATTCAATGTATCAATGAATGCAGGAACGAGCACTAGGATAAAAACCTCTACTGAAAGCCTGATGAAAGGGACTGATCGTCTCATTATGTCCTATGAAGATGCGTGCCAGACATGATTTCGGATGAGAGCAAATACGTCAGGAGTACTGAAACCGCAAAGAAGCTGGTGCAACCTGGTGTAGTCATGTATGTGACGTGGTCAACAGTTAGATGATATGCCTGTACGGCGGGTGGTAATACCATGTCATCCCACCATTGAGAGCGAACCAGCATGGCCATTCGTGGCCAACATAAGGATTCTCAATAGTGGTGGGATGACCGTAACCCACATTATTAAACATCCATAATTTACCATGTTTTGTTTTGTCCATGACACATATCTAGTCTGGCACAGACCCTGACCCGTGCAAGAATTTGGCAGTCCCCAAGGCAGAGGATAGACTGCACACAGGCGGTGCTTGTAGTAGGCAGACTCTAAGTCCGTAAAAGGAACATTCACGTAAGCGGCTTCAAACCATGAAAAGAAACTAAAACACGCTGGCTGCAAGACACATTTGGAACTCACTCCGTTTCACCAACGTGTATAGAACATGATAGAACTACTAGCTATACTATTTATCAGTATATCCTTCCACTCATATGAATCTAAAAACATGATACTACAGTGACTGCCACATTTAGATCAAAATCATTAAATAATTTAGCTTTTGAGTAATTTGTTTAAGTCAAAGCTGATATTGTTACCGCTTCTGCCGCTTGAGGTCATGACACGACGTGCCAGGGAACCTAGAATGGATTTTCCATGATTTGCTGAGATGCTTGGAGAAAGGAACTTTGCATCTCAATTTCCAGAAACATGCAGAGATGCAAAAACCATCCAAACATTTAGCATATTTAGCCTAGCTGCCAAGATTTAGACGTCACAGTTGGGGAACGTTGTTGTTTTCCCTGTTGCATTGTGTCAGCATTCTAAATAACAAGACTTTCATCGAAGCACAGCAGCACAGCCTGTTGGGCCGCTGACCTTTCCGGTGGCAATTTGGCTCGTGCACCGAGGCAGCGGCTGGAGCTACTAGTGCTGCCATTGCAGGCCGGAGCGAAACCCGAGAACTACACGAGGCATTTAGCGCATTTCGTCAACGTATTTAGTCAATGTAGTCTTCACAATTGACATCAATTGACATCAATTGACATCAATTGACATCAATTGGCACAGCCTTACAGTTGATTTGGGCATTTTTTCTTTCAGTTTGCTTGATTTCGAGATTTTGTTTCCAGTAGAAATTTCCGTTTGCTTCTGGTGGAAGAGTGTATGATGCTCAATGAAGTCAGGCATGGCAGCAGTGAGCACTGCATTCGTGTGTCACGGCCTTACAACGAAGTAAGCCGCAGAATAGCTTTGTGCCTGTAATTTCCTTGTGTTTCAAAAGGTGTGAAAGTACCCGGACCTTTTTTCCATGTCGTGTTGCAGCATTTCAGAGTGGAGTCAGTTCATGGTTTTGCCCAAACCCTCAGTGTGCACTGGCCACCTCTGCAACAAACAATTTCCTGTTCAATAGCTGTCTCAGCCGAGAGACCATTCGCATCCACTTCCAAAGAATTCACAGGAAGCAAAGTCCCTGGTGCCTCCATTCTATCCAAAGTGATCATGTTGATTCGACACATTGATTTTATTGCACAACATTGCACATAGTTACTATATGTTACTATAGTTCATCAGATTTCATTATTTTCTGATATTTTCTGTAATAGATCTGCACGTGCTCCCTTCACATCTCGATGGTGGCTCCCGATGGAAAGAGCTGGAACTTCTGGCGTGAGAACCCTCGGCAACTTGGCATGCCACATACGTTGGAGTGTACATGGCTAGGTCAAGGAGTCTTTCATCAAATTTGGGGAAAGGGAAGTGAAAGACATTCTTCATTATTTTCCTTGAAGTCCAATGCTTCACTAATCGGAGAGGTGCTGCTCGAGTTTGGGCCAGGTACATCACCTCCACCCTCACGGCGCTTTCGCGCAAGAAAGCCTATCACCAGTGCCTCCAGATCATCCAGGTTGGGTATGTCCATGTCCGATCATGTCCGATCATGTCCGCTAGTTGCCGTGCTCACATGTGGTTATGCGCACTGTGGCTGTGGACCTCGGAAGGTTTTGGAAGTTTGTTTTTCCATTCATTCCCATTCATTCCCACTAATTTCCATCATATAATTTCAATTAAATTTCATATAATTTCTTTGTCTCAGTGCCTTACTATATGGATCTCTATGGGCTTGCGCTGAACTTCTACCAAGACTCACGTAGGACGATCGGTTGAGTGTCAGAATTGCACAGGCTCTACGGCCGGGGCGTGTAGACCTTGATATTCGTCACTGGATCCTGGGCAGATCCTTGCGGTCGTTTTTCATCGTTTTTCAATAGGATGTGATTAATGTGATTAGTATACAGGATACATATTGGATACATCAGGATACAGTAACTGTTACAGTAACTGGAGGAAGGCTGTTGATACACTCGTTTTCTGGAGGAAAAACCTGAGCAGCTTGCATCAATAGGTTGCACGAAGGTCTCAAAGGAGATCCAGAAGAATGATAGAGTTCGTGCAAGAGGCAGCCCCTTAGCACCGCCCAAAAACAATTGTATGGAAGAGATTGGAAGAGGTTTATATGGAATAGTAATGAATAGTACGTACATGTACGTACGGAACTGGCAGTATGTAGACAGGAGTCTTCTGCACCGAGGTAGCAGGTAAGAGTTTTAGGAGTCATTGAACCAACCAGATTGTTTGTTGGGTGTGATCAACGAGCCTTACATCCAATGGAGGTGCTGTCTCAATATGATGTCTCTGTACTATGGCACACATATTTGCTGTTGGAGGTAGACGGTCACAGCCCATGTCTTTTCCTTCCGCTTCCTTTGCTCGTCTTTGTCAAATGCTCCGATGTGCTGTGATTTCTATTGATCTTTCTCAAGTCAATCTTTGTTTATCAGAGTTTGTGTTTGGAGGGACGGTTCAAAATTCAAAGAGAAGTCCATGTTTTTTGGCAATGGCAATGGGCAGCATGTCATTGCCTTGAGGAATATGGCCATCATTGCCGCACAAAAGACGCTGCAGTGGACCGTTTGCCTTGAGACTCTTGAGGCAGGACTTTGATCACAGATGTGAGGAACGTAGATTTTGAAGCATCGATTGTGAAGGGTTTTGATCATTTGACTGCACTCATACAGTAGGCGGTCTGATCAGGTGCAAACATGTTTGTTGATGATTTGTGGACCACATTGACAATGACTGGAGGCAATGGCAAGAGCAGAGGCAGGAAGTTCTTGCTATAGAAATATTGTTGATCAGCGCAACAAGCACTTTAAAAACACTTGTTTTCTTTTGTGTCTTGGGAATATCTTGCTTCTTGAGCGGCGCTGGACACGAACTGTTGCATTTCCTGGTTTTCCTGCCTTTGAGCCATGCATGCAGGCAAAGGCAGATCACATTACGTTTGGCAATGCAATCACTGCGTGTGGAAAAGCAAAGAAGTGGGATGTTGCAATTGCTTTGCTTCAGGACCCATGTCCGAATCGGGGACAAACCAATATTGCTAGTTGTTATGACCCCAGGTTTTCTTGTATGTCATCCTTCAAGGCTTCTCCTGAATGAACATTCTGGAGAGCTACCAGTATTGATCTTGGCCCTTGGGATTCAATCAGCCTCGAAATCATTGAAACCATTCTCTGTGTATCGAGATAGCCGAGTATCTTGCAAGCGCCGCGTTTGAGAGTAATGATGAGGTTGTGCTCTCTCTCTCTCTATAATATGTTTCATGAACTGCAAGAGATCACACACCTGACCATGCGGCACTTTGAAACAAACATCTTGAACATGAATGGAAACAACCCGACTAGGGTGATCCCAGACCCTAAGACTTTCTCGCTGCTTAATTGAATCTGTCCACATCGTTTCCAAATCTCTTCCCCTTTCCTCCTGTTCAGGATTTGCGAAGGTCAGCTCTGGAGTTGGACAGGACGCAGCACCGCAGTTCATGCAGTCGCCACTGTTCATTGCAGTCGAGATTTGTTAGTTTATCCTGGGAACCTGCAAGCAGAAAGCAAGCGGAAGCCGGCCGGAAGAATTTAGGGCCTTCGCATGCCTTTACCATCCTTCACACGATCAGCTAAGATTCAACTAAGATTCGACCAAATAAGTAGGATCAACTAGGGGATATATAATATATATTACATATAATATACAGTAATTTATGTTGTTAATATGGACTAGATGGATATACTAGGTGCTGTGATAGGTGCTTTGTCGAGGTATTGCCAGGTTTGTCCATCGACTCATCGACTCTGAAGGATCAGCTCGAATGCTGCCCTTAGCGCATGTGAGAAGGCAGCTCAATGGCCTCTGGCACTGCACTTGCTTCAGCTAAAGGACTGAGATGGACGCAGATGGACGAATTTCGTTCCAGGTGTTTAGAATGTTTAGAGATGTGAAAAAGAGGCCGTGAAGTTTGCCATGCTTTGCGTCACCCTGTCCGCTAACGTTTGAAATCTCAACTAGAGTATCTAGAAGATATAGAGAGTCACTTCTCTTGCCGTAGCGCTGCATCAGATTTTTTGGACGGCTCTAACGATCTTTCATGTATTTGCAATTCTCGAATGCAAGCAAATTCATGCAATGTTTCTTGTACTTCGAAATTTGTTCACTTCGTTTCAGTGTTTTTCTGTGTTTTCTCATTTTTCTCATCCGCGTCATGTCGCTGATGCACGCGTTGCGCCGCCGATTGCGAGGAGGTGGAGCACGATGCGATCAGTTTCAACGCCTGCATCAGCGCCTGTGAGAAGGGCCTCCAGTGGCAGCATGCCTTAGGACTTTTGCAGCAGATCACTCGTGAGCAGCTGAGCCCAACCCAGATCAGTTGCTCAGCCACGGAACAGCTTTGGAACAGCTTTGCTGCAATGCATTTGAATTTTTAAACGTGAATACACTACAGCATACTACAGCCATGTACGGCCTCAGAACGTTCAGCCCAACAAACCTTGAACCTTCATGCCGACGATGCACGAGAAAGCTTTTGCCAGCTCGAAACACCTTTATCCTCAAGATTGTCATTCTACAATCCCTACCCTTTTTTCCTGCGCCTTTGAACCTTGCTGGCAGATCCGCTTGTTTCTTTTGCTGTGCCTGAGAATAAGAAGCATCATGACGCACGGTCTTCAGATTGAGGTTACAACGGGGTCATTACTGCTTGCAGCCACTCCGCTCAGTGGCAACACGCTTTGCAGCTGTTGAGAAAGATGGAAGAGGTGCAGGGATGTACAACCCTGACGTTTGAAGTCGAAAGCAGACGTGGTTTACGGATGCAGTAAACAGGAAATCCGTTTCTTATGGTTTCTTCATCCTTTGGTTCTACCATAGTCATTCCCACCTCTTATCCAAACACAGAATGGTGGCAGTCTTTGTATGTCTTGGTCCTTTCTCTTTGGCGAGAAAGTTCTCATCCAGCGAGGGGGTTGTTCCAGCTTCTTGCAGCTTCTTGCAGCTTCTTGCAGTGCAGCTTCTTGCAGCTTCTTGCAGTCATTGTTCAACCGGTGAGGCCAACATACTGCCAAGCGAGGTGACGTTTAGTGCTCTCTTAACAGCCACAAGCAACGCGCAGCAGTGGCCACTTGAATCAACTTGAAGTAGAGGGTTGGTTATCGATGGATGGCTATGGCCTCTGCAGAACATATTGCAACAGTGTTAGGCGCTCCATGCCTACAGAAGCACTGCTAGCAATGGGCCCAGGGCGCATACAGTCCCTGTATTGCCCAAGGTTTCTTTTCTTTGGGCAAAACTCGTTTCTGCCCATTGCTGCTCCCTTTCATTCATTTTCTCCTGGGGCGCAGCGGAGAGGTCCCAGCCATTCCCAGCCCAAATTCCTAGTTGTCCTAGTTCCGCTTGAAGGTGAGAGCTTGCTCCGGTGCATTCATGGCGCTTCGTACTTTTTAAGACTACGAAGAAGGAGGATCAAGGGAAAAACGGGGGAACTATTTCAACAACACATTTGTACATATTTGCATCACTGTCTCGAACCCTTGTGAGAATCACTGGAGGATAGAAACGATCGGTTTACTGAGTTTCACTTCCCGGCACATGCCGAATACATCCGAATATACTGGTAGTACTGGTAGTATAGTATTGAATGTATTGAAGCAACACAAACGATTCACCCTGGTGACATTCAGTGTTTCAGCACGTTGCAGTTTTAATTCTTGTAGCATGTTAAACAATCATTAAAAAAAATGCACGTATCCATACGTACGTATCCCCTGTTGCAGTTGTGTCCGGTTTTCACAAGCTACATTCTGGGTCAGCCCTCGGGTCGGCGCACTGGCGACTGAGCCAAGGGCAAGTTCACTGCACCTGCTCGAGGACATGCTGAAGTGCAGTAGCTTGGTCATATTTGGGGCTGTGACGTATTGTGACGTTGCTGATGGTGCCCCTAGGGTCTGATTGCCATTGGTCGCCATTGGTCGCCATTGGTCGCCATTGGTGGCCATTGGTGGCCATTGGTGGCCATTGGTGGCCATTGGTGGCCATTGGTGTCATCATTGCAGATTGACATAGATTGACACTTAGTAATTGAAAGTCGTCAGTTTTTTGCTGAGGAATGATCCCAAGCGGCATACAAGCCGGAGCTGTATGTCAAGACTTGCCACAATTTAATGCCTGGCAGTTGCTACGGAGATTGCGTGCATGTTGCTGGGACGAATCGCCGACTCAATGGTTTGCAGGGACATAGTATCGAATCTATCACATCTATCTTGCTCTAGCAAGGGAGGGAGAGATCTGTGTCCAGCACCTACATCTCTCGTTCTTGAATCTCTTCCGTTGTATGTGCGAACTCTGTTGTGCCCTGAGCAAGTCAGGCTCTAGATCATATGTATGAATTATATGTACTGGCCCATCTCTTTCTCAAATACGAGCTCTTGCGGTACATACCTATCACACCCGCTTCTTTCCTCTTTCCGTCATCTTTCCTCCCTCCTTTCCTACTCTCACTTACACTTCTTCCTTACCGATAGCTTTCGTCCACCCCCCCTTTGGGCCTCAAAACATCCATCCAAGATCCCACAGATTCCACAAAACATAGTAGCGATGTACAGCGATGTACAGCGTGGAGGACATGATGGGACCTGAAGCAGTGATCTTCCCTGGGTTTCCCCCGTCCACGCCCACTCAAAGCAACCATCGGTCTGTGAGGTTGGCTCGCAGACTTGGCGGAGCCAAAGCACATGCCAGGTGAGTCACAGATTGTCACGAATTGTTTCAATATGTCTCAATATGTCTCAGGTGTATTCAAGTGTGTTTTTGAAAAGACGGCAACATTTCTTTGCGGCCTGGAAATGGCGCCCTTCCCATTCGCACACAGAACGGAAGTGGGTAGGAGAAAAAATTGCTTGGTCACATCGGTCTTGATCTTTGATTATGTAACCAACCCTTTTACTTGGTTCCCTCAACCCTGATGACATTTGTCCCAAAAGCCCTAGATGATCTGGATGGCTGCACAGGTCGGAACGGCACTTCTTTTGGATATGGTGTCGCACTTTGTTCAAAGCCTCCACGCATCACGAGCCCGCTGCTCAGGAAGTACATCATATCCAGGAAGTACATTAAGTACATAGAGGGACCTCATGTGCTTTGGATTCCTTGCTATTCCACTGGAAAGGGAACCTTCTAGACACTGCTAAACAATGCGTTTCACAACAGAATGACCATGAAAACCCACAGCGATGGGGTCCAAGGACATCCAGTATTGACAGTACTGTATTGATCAGACACCGCAATAATGTATCATCATGTTGCCACGCTTGAACTCACATTGTTGATAGAATAAATCCACCAGCTGGGATGTATCAGCTCAGTAGTGTCAAGGGACCAAATCTGCCGGATTGTTTGCCAAGCGCCAAACCTCGGTTGGCTTGAGATCGGACATATGACATATCACAGAATGATCACATAATTATCGCATGATCACAATGTATGACAATGTATGACATATTCTCACACATCAAAGACATTCAAAGACAATGAAGGGATACTCTCCTTACTTTTGCTGGTGTCCTGCCTTGAAGCGGACGAAAGGAACTCTTCAGAACCACCAGCCTCAGGCGAGGGATTCATGGAACAGCTGCAAAAAGACCTGCAGTTTCCGAGCACTGCTTCTTAGCAGCAAGATGCAGCAAGAATGTTACCATACCTTTTCTTATTTTTCTTTGACCCGCTTCTGTTCCTGGAGGATTGAAGATCTGTGAAAATGGGGCAAAGTAAAAGGACAAAAAAGTTGAATTGGATTTGCATGTTGACATTTCGCGTACCTGGATTTGTCCAAATTTGAGTTTTTCAAGTCCACATACCAAACGGATCTACAGTTTTTTCCCATTTTGGATGGTCCAGGTGTTTTTGCACATTCGCCTTGTACAGCAGTGTGAAGAGCGCCCATTAGGTGGCTTTGGCATCACGGTTGGACAAGGGAGCGTCCGGAGTCCTTCCAGTGGCATGGTCAGAACCAGCCCGACATTGGTTACAGGTGCGCCATGCAGTCATGCAGCATATATGGTACTGTGCGGGATGGGGGTTACGGGTGACACTGTATGAGAAATATCATTGCGAGCTCCTAGCAAAGTGCGGTTCCTTGGAGCTTTTTTTAAGACATAGAATCATTATGATCACTTGAATTTTTAAATCAGTCTCTTTTAGCTTGATGTTTTGGAGTTTGATTGGCTACAGTTGCAGAAAGGGACATCAAGAGATTGAAAGGCGAAAAGACAATTGCGTCCTGGTATTTATCCCAGTATTTTTTCTTCATTCCTTCTTTACTTGATCAGCCCAGTTATGCAATGGCGAACGCATTGTATACTGTATGCCAATCATTAAATCGTGAAAAGAAGATGCGTTTTGAAGTCCTTGAGAGCATCTTTGAACGATTGAATTTGATTTGATTGATGCCGGACTCTGCTGGAAAGCATTTGGTCGTTTGACCTCTGAGGCGCAGTTCGCGTCTCGCCTGGTAGAGAAGGACATGATTGTTCCGGGGTCCTGTTGGATAATGTTGGGTCATTTTGGGTTATGCTGGAACATGATCAAGTTTTTTCAATTGATTTAAAAGAGATTGCGAAAATACTATCGAGCTCTGTTGGCGATGTATGATGTATTGCATGACACGTTGGATAGCCTGACATTCGCGGAATATTTTTGCCCCGACGTGTTTTGTTTCATTTTGTTCTTATGTGAATTTCAAAACTCTAGAATCTCTAGACTGGACCAAGTCGTTCCAACCGTCCTTGACAGTGCGCCAGGAGTACTTGTGCCTTTGCGAAGGAGACCCTTTGGACAGTGGGGAGATACACGCCCCTTTGCTACAAGAGTCGTGCCTTGTCCTTCAAGACTTGCACAGCGTTGAGTCAATCAGGTAGCTAGTGGTTCATTGATTTTTGCCGTTTTCTTCAATCTGAATTATCCGAATTCGAGAAGATGCTCTTGCACACAGAGAGCATCGTCAATGATTGTAAGCTCAATGCCCTGACTTCATTTTCTTCAGGATTTGCTTTTTCTACCAAGCACTTTAGTTGCCATTTGTGTTGTGCGGGGAACCAAGAGCCGAATTAAGGAAAGGTGTGCACACGAGAATGGTAGTATCTGAAGACGGACAAGATGCTCACACTCAGTACCTCTCAGCAAAAATAAGTAGCTGTTTGTAGCTGTGAGTGCCTGGATTCATTGCTGTCTCATTCTATTTGGATTCATGTAGTCCATCCTGAAGAAATTGCCAGACCTAACTGTTCTTGAGCCCTCACACATTTGCCGAGTCTCATTTTTCTCACTCTTGAAACCCTCTTCCTCTTGGTATTTTTGGTCCTGTTTCAGACTAGGGACTTACATGCAGCTGTCGCCATCTCAGGTATGTTGTAACTCAACGTTTCCGCTCCCCTGATCCAAGTTCTCAGGAGTTGCTTACCTTCGTTTTGAAGCTGTTTCGCTCTTGTTGCCATTGCCATACAGCACTTGTTCCTTGCGAGTGGCTTCAGCAAGCTGTTGCAGCAGTTTTTTGGCAACGGAACCTGTCAGGTTGCAGATGATGCTCGTTCGGGTGAAGACCACTACAGGTCTGCTTCGTATGGGCTGGGACATGTTGAGACAAACATCTCACGACATCTTACGACAAAATTGGTAATAATGCTGCTTCACTGGTGCTTCTGATTGCACAGGTAGTTCACTTCTTTACAGTCGTTAAAATCTTCCACAAACTTCCACGTATCCGCTGCAAGATCTTCAACTTGCGCTGGAAAGATAAATAGGTACAACATGGTACAACAGTGTACGCGAATCAGCACCTGTAGGACGCACGCATCAGATACGTGTGCACATGGCAAGCATTGGGCGACCGCTGCTGGGAGATAACATGTACGGAGCAGGCCATGTGTTGCCTTTGCACAATGTGGACACTGATGGGACCGTGATGGACCGTGGACATTCGTGGACCATCTTGGACCCCTAAAGCATCGGGCGCCTTCAACATGTTGAACTGGAGTGACGTTTGGCGTCACAATCCATCACAATCCTT
>CAMXCT020000387.1:53304-101097 GCA_947184155.2 Cladocopium goreaui | reverse complement strand
AACTTCCAAAAGTGGTCCGGAGCTGGTGTGTTTTGTACATTTTGACTTGGAAATGTGCTTCGCGCCACAACGGCGTGCAAATTTTCATCTCTCATCTGGCCAGCTGGCTCCGCACCCGCCGCTTTAGCGAGCCTACTTTTCGACCCTCCGGAGCCCCAAATCATTGGAAAAACACAGTGTTTTGCGAATTTCCTACCTTTTCACGCATCTGCATCTTCTTTCTTCTTACTCTTCTTTCTTATAATCTTTCTCTTCTCTCTGCCTCTTCCCTGCTCTGCTTTTCATCTGTCCATATTGTCGGAAGTTTGACTTCTAAACTTCCTTCGATAATGGTATATAATGGTAGGTGTGTAATGGTATATAATGGTATATAATGGTAGGTATATATGGTATGTAATGGTATATAATGGTAATGGTATATAATGGTATATTTATACAATGGTATATAGTGGTATATAGTGGTGTATAATACAATATATTGTATATATATATATGTGTGTGTTTATATGTGTATGATTGTGTATGTATGTAGATATGAAGAATGTATTACTTCTTTTCAGAACGCCGTCGTACATGAGAGCTGGGATAGCAGGGAGATGCCTGCAGCTTGATGAACCTCTTCCAGCTGACCTCAAAGCAGTTCTGGTTTCTTTGAAGCCGCTGCCTTCACCGTCTTCACCGTCTTCACCGTCTTCACCGTCTTCACCGTCTTCACCTTCGTCGCCTTCGTCGCCTTCATCGCCTTCTTTGCCTTGCGTGTAGCGAACAATTTTTGAATCCGAATTGTGCCCTGGCTCCACAGGAGCTGCTTTGAGAGTCATGGTCATGGTGTGATACCACGCTGAAATGGGTAAACATGACTATACATGATTGCAACTACGATGATGAACACGAGCACCAAAATTCAGGGTGAGTGTGACAGGGTGGGAACAAGACCATTCTGACAGATGCCAGCACAGAAGCACTTGGACTTCTCGTGAGTGCTTCTTTTTATCCCGCTCGCCACCTTCTTTCAGGTTGTCTCCAAGTAGATGACTGCGTGGAGAAAAAGAAGAAGCCATGCAGTGCGGCTATCTCATAGTGGGTGTGCAGGTTTTTGTGGAACTTAACGGACAATCTTCTGATTGTTTAGCCAGCCAAGGAGCAAGACAGCCTGCATCACAGCATGTTCAAAATCTGCGCATCATCTTGGACTCTTGGATCTATCTCACCTCAGTTAAGGCCCTGTGGCAAGAACATCGCACACGGAGGCATGACGGGGGAGCAAAGATGGCCCAAGTAGAACATCGACAATACATCGACCATATGGATGGAATGCAACTATGTGATCTATGTGCGAAAAACACGAACAAATCAAATCAAACAAACTCCTCAGTAACTCCTCTCAACGTTTGTGCTGCAGTTCCATGCCTTCTTGGTGATTTCCTGTTTGACACAACGCTGGCTGTGGGGCTCTCTCATTGGTTTGTGCAACTGCAACATCTAAAATCCGGCCACTAGCTTGAGACATTTTGCACTTTATTTTTGCACCGTGTCTGTCAGAAGCATAGCAAAGCTATGCAAAGCTATGCAAAGCTATGCAAAACTTACACGCATGGTATCGCATGGTCTCATGGCTCACCTGGCTACCTGTGGGATGAGTTGTGCCAGGGCGCGACTGCATTGCGAGGAGTTTGGCACCTGGAGAGTGACCAGGAAAACAAGGAAACCTGACCGACCTCACCTGTTGCATCCTGTTGCTCATTTGTTCATATTTTCTCGGATTTTCTCCACTTTTGGCTGCTACGCTAGGACCAGTTGTTTATTCGTGAGAGCTTGAGGTTGACTGCACTCAGGCCAGCAGCGCATCTTCTTCTGCTGCAAGCGCTCTTTCTTCTAGCACCGGTGTAGCCATTTTGGCCACAAGTGTGCTCCTGGCACGTTTGCATGGGATTCATGCTTACAGCTTATGGTTGAGCATAGTTGAGCATGCAGCGTCTTGTTACTCCTTCTTGGAACCAGACTGAATCCAACTCGATCGATTTGTACTCCTTAGGGTTGAAGGTTCCTGGGGTTCCTCTATGTTCCTCCACTCCAAATCCTGTTCGGCCTGAGCGCCAAGGCAGCCCTAGCTTTCCGACGGAACCAGGCCTGTTGACAGTTCAAGTGCGCAGAGAAACAACTTGCTGTATCTTGCTGTTATTTTTAAAGCATTTTAAAGCATTCTAAAGCATTTTAAAGAATTTTTAAAGTACTTTAGTTATTTATCGTTGGATTCACGTCATTTCACGTCCTTGAATGTGTAGATTCGGTAGATATGCACTTGACGTGGCTCTTGTGCCTTGCCATGGCAAAGTCAGCAAGAAAAGAAATGGATGCGCGAAGTTGTGTTCATCATCGAGAAAAGCATAGAAAAGCCACAATGTTGAGTTGGATTTGCAGATTTTGCAGAGTCAATGTCTGGAGGGTTTTGCATTGACTTGCTCGCTTGTCCGATGATCAAGGTGCAACTCTTTATTCTTTGCATTTGGTTGTTGCAGGCACGCGCCAGCGCCAGCGCCCTGAGAGCATTTGAGCAGGCTTGAGTCGCTTCCTTGTTGCACTATTCTTAAAGAGTCTCAGATATTCTAAGCTGCAAACATATTCTGTGCGTTTGGCGTCAGAATGCGTCTGTTAAAGGAAGCTGGAGTTCAAGCTCCTCTGGGCTTTTGGGACCCCCTGGGTCTTTCCACAAGTGGCAATGTCTCGGACTACAAACGACGCAGAGAAGTAGAACTCAAGCATGGCACCCTGGACAAGGAAATGGTTGACACATGTTGACACATGTTGACAAATGAAACCACTTTTTTGCCCTCAGAGTTTGCCCCTTTGATTTGGAATCAGAACTGACCCAACTAAGATGTGCAATAGAGGAGGCTTCCAGCGACTTTTGCCTTAACATTCATCTCTTTATGCTTGGTCTGCTGTGATTTGACATACTATGCATTTCACAAGCTGTGCTGGGTATATCAGGCAGTGTGCGTTTTGCGGCACAAATGCCACTATTTGGTACTATTTGTGTGATGTACAGATTTTGTGGATCCGAAGTATTGTTGGTTTTAACATGGGCCCCACATGTTTTAACATGTCATTGGATTGGTTTCCAGGATTCCAGGGTTCACTGAATTTACTTAGGCCGAGTAGCAATGTTTGCAACTATTGGCTATATCTTGCCTGAATATTGGCGCTTTCCGGGCTACCTGTCGAAGTTTCTGGACATCAAATTCGCAGACGTCCCCAATGGCTTGAGCGCCTTCACCAAGGTTCGGGTGGTTGGGGGGCTGGGTTCGTCACAATTACAATGGTCCTTGCAATATCTTGCAAGATCTTGCTTGTCTTGTGAGAAGCTGGTTTTGCTGAGCATCCAGCAATGTAAGAACTGAGAACGAAGGAGTATTTCTTGCATGTTGTTGCATTTGACATCGACAAAACACTCGTTGCTTGGTACTGGTACAGTGGAATCTATGCTTATATTATATATAATATTATATATATAATTATATATAGTCAAGTTAATATAGTTTGTACCACTGAGGCACTTCGGTTAGGAAATGAACCATGATTTTCCTCCAAATCACAGGTGCCCCCTCTCGGATGGCTTCAGATTGTGGGCTTCGCTGGGGTTGTAGAACTCAACATCTACAATGAGCAGGTTAATGATGAACCAGGAGACCTGCACTCATGACATTTGATATCCGGCCGAAACTGATGTGGTCATGTCAACCTCACATCATATCAGATGTGCCACCATGCGGATCATTGAATTCTTTGACACGTTGACAGAACACTTCAAACAAATGCCGAAACTGTGCAAGCCTATTTAAATTCCGGATTGATTTCGTTTCACAGTTTGATAGCAATTTCGATGTTTGTGCTTTGATGCATTTTGCACCTTCAATATCCTTCGATAATTTCATGTTTTTTTTTTGTGCTCTTGCTTTGAGCTGGAGAACAAGCAAGGATTTGGATCGGTAATTTTGGATAATTACATAGTTCCAATATGTTCCAATCACTTTTTCTTATTGGATGAGAGAGGATCAAACAGTCAACATCCAACCAATCTGTGAGGAAACTATGGTGCTTGTTTCCTTGGTCTCCGATCCATTGGCTTCATGATACTTGGTGCTAGTACTGACAGTACTCCTGTCTCTCCATTGTCAAGTTTTCCTATTCACTCCTATTCATATTCGCATGTTTCTTGAAAAGGCAAAGGCCATAAAGGCTCAGCAGACGGTCCTATGCTTTTGATGAGCCCAAGCAACCTGAGGAACAGCGGCATTGCTGATCCTGAAGTTCGTAGGAAAAAACTCAATGCCGAACTTGCAAATGGAAGATTGGCCATGTTTGCAATCATCGGAATGTTTTTCCAGGAGCCATGGATTTGCATGGAGATATTTGGAGGTTTCCTTAAGATGGGGGTACCCCCAAATCATCCCAAATTGGACTATTTATTGAAACCCATGGTTTTGGGGATCCCCTATTTAAAGAAGAAACATTTCAAGTAATAAGCTGATATCGCGTTCAAAAGACTGAATGAGATAAAGATGCATGTTTACGCCAACTTACATTGTCTCTGCAGCCTGGCTGCCCAGGATGGTCTCACAGGCTCGGCTTGGGGTGATTGGTCTTTGTACACTGATTCACCTCTTCGAGCATTCGAAGAAGAGTTGGGTGTTCAGGCGCCTGTCGGATTTTGGGATCCCGTCGGATACACTCGCGATGGAGATTTGGAGACATTCAAGCGACGACGAGAGACAGAGATCAAGCACGGCCGTGTGGCCATGTACGTACCCAGGATGTAATTTGCAAAGAAGCCTCCTTTTCTATTTAGATCTAAGTAGTGGAGTAGTGGATTTTGACCTTATTTGATGTGATCACATTTGTTTGCACAGTCTTTGATGTTGTTCGTTCTCCGTGTGTAGATTTATTGACATGCTAAGATATTTATAGATGTTTTACGACATTGATGATGATCTGTGAATGCATGCGAATATTATTTACATAATTGTATGCATTAAGACCATTTATCTTGTACTTGTTGATCTTATTTCTATCCTATTCTATGTTTTTGGCCTGTTGGTTCTGTGTGTTTTTCAATTGTGTCCTTCAATCGTTTACATCATTTCAAATATTTCATGCTTTTGGTTTCCGTGTTTGCTTTCTCAACTTTGTGGCATTCAGATCAACTTTCACCGATTGATCTAGAATGTGCTCGGCCCTGCTTGATAAAGCTACCATTGGATATATCGTGCCCGAATACTTCAAGTGGCCGGGATTTTTGTCCCCTTCTATGGGCTTGAAGTTTTCAGATGTGCCCAATGGATTGGCTGCCATCGGCAAGGTCCCTGGAAACGGTTGGGCTCAGATTGTTGCCTTCGCAGGCTATTATGAGCTCTTCGTCTACAAATACAATGGAGTGCCAGGTGAGTATGGCTGGAAGGCAATCTCTTCTGCTGATCCAGAAGTGCGCAAGCGAAAGCTCAGCGCCGAACTTGCCAATGGAAGATTAGTTTCTCGAAATTCAACAGTTTAGCTGTGCATTTTGCATTTTTTAAACTCAGTATATTATTATATTATATATATAATATATATATATAATATATATATATATCATATATATATATATGATATTGTATTATATATATTTGTGTGTCCTGATTCTGAGAGGTATCTGCAACTTCAACAAGTTGACAGATGTTCGGAGTCTTATTTTCTATCGCTGATTAATGTTGGATTATCCATGAATGTCTGTGTAGCTATGTATGCTTTTCGCGGTTCTGTGCGAAGCGATTTAAAGAACATCTAGCGGCTGTAGCGTACAATTGCAGTCTGGCGACGTTCGGATTGAAGCAGCCAAGGCTATGATGGCCATCATCGGAATGTTCTTTCAGGTACTGCTTGTGCAAGTGTTATTCACTTGAAATCTGATTGGAACCTAAGATTCTTCTAATCCATTATCCATTCTAAATCCCGAAGTCCATCTTCACCCCCTGCTAGGATGGTCTCACAGGCTCGGCTTGGGGTGATTGGTCTTTGTACACTGATTCACCTCTTCGAGCATTCGAAGAAGAGTTGGGTGTTCAGGCGCCTGTCGGATTTTGGGATCCCGTCGGATACACTCGCGATGGAGATTTGGAGACATTCAAGCGACGACGAGAGACAGAGATCAAGCACGGCCGTGTGGCCATGTACGTACCCAGGATGTAATTTGCAAAGAAGCCTCCTTTTCTATTTAGATCTAAGTAGTGGAGTAGTGGATTTTGACCTTATTTGATGTGATCACATTTGTTTGCACAGTCTTTGATGTTGTTCGTTCTCCGTGTGTAGATTTATTGACATGCTAAGATATTTATAGATGTTTTACGACATTGATGATGATCTGTGAATGCATGCGAATATTATTTACATAATTGTATGCATTAAGACCATTTATCTTGTACTTGTTGATCTTATTTCTATCCTATTCTATGTTTTTGGCCTGTTGGTTCTGTGTGTTTTTCAATTGTGTCCTTCAATCGTTTACATCATTTCAAATATTTCATGCTTTTGGTTTCCGTGTTTGCTTTCTCAACTTTGTGGCATTCAGATCAACTTTCACCGATTGATCTAGAATGTGCTCGGCCCTGCTTGATAAAGCTACCATTGGATATATCGTGCCCGAATACTTCAAGTGGCCGGGATTTTTGTCCCCTTCTATGGGCTTGAAGTTTTCAGATGTGCCCAATGGATTGGCTGCCATCGGCAAGGTCCCTGGAAACGGTTGGGCTCAGATTGTTGCCTTCGCAGGCTATTATGAGCTCTTCGTCTACAAATACAATGGAGTGCCAGGTGAGTATGGCTGGAAGGCAATCTCTTCTGCTGATCCAGAAGTGCGCAAGCGAAAGCTCAGCGCCGAACTTGCCAATGGAAGATTAGTTTCTCGAAATTCAACAGTTTAGCTGTGCATTTTGCATTTTTTAAACTCAGTATATTATTATATTATATATATAATATATATATAATATATATATATATATCATATATATATATGATATTGTATTATATATATTTGTGTGTCCTGATTCTGAGAGGTATCTGCAACTTCAACAAGTTGACAGATGTTCGGAGTCTTACTTTCTATCGCTGATTAATGTTGGATTATCCATGAATGTCTGTGTAGCTATGTATGCTTTTCGCGGTTCTGTGCGAAGCGATTTAAAGAACATCTAGCGGCTGTAGCGTACAATTGCAGTCTGGCGACGTTCGGATTGAAGCAGCCAAGGCTATGATGGCCATCATCGGAATGTTCTTTCAGGTACTGCTTGTGCAAGTGTTATTCACTTGAAATCTGATTGGAATCTAAGATTCTTCTAATCCATTATCCATTCTAAATCCCGAAGTCCATCTTCACCCCCTGCTAGGATGGTCTCACAGGCTCGGCTTGGGGTGATTGGTCTTTGTACACTGATTCACCTCTTCGAGCATTCGAAGAAGAGTTGGGTGTTCAGGCGCCTGTCGGATTTTGGGATCCCGTCGGATACACTCGCGATGGAGATTTGGAGACATTCAAGCGACGACGAGAGACCGAGATCAAGCACGGCCGTGTGGCCATGTACGTACCCAGGATGTAATTTGCAAAGAAGCCTCCTTTTCTATTTAGATCTAAGTAGTGGAGTAGTGGATTTTGACTTTATTTGATGTGATCACATAAATAAGACTGGAAATCAAATTCAATTGGAATTAAATCTGAATGTAATTCCCCCTCTCAGGCTACCGGACTGTTGGCCACGTACTGAAGGAATTTAATTTGAATTTAATTCTTTGGCTTTGCTGTGTTCTGGTGCCTGATCCTTAATTCTTTTTCTATACTTGTTGCTGAGAGATGTCGGACCAAGAAGTTCGCCGTGGTCGGAAACGGAAGCCATGGGCGCATGTGGCGACGGAATCCTTTTTGGAGACAGAGACGTTGCGTAAGGGTGTGCAAAGATGGCTTCGTGAAAAGAATATTAAGCACAGCACTCTGACCGCGACTACTTTTGAAGGCGTTGGTCGATTTCTGTTTTCCGGGGGCAGGTTGGTGCACCTATGTGCGGGGGTCCGCTTTTTGAGATTTTGGCGGTAGGTGGGGTCGAATTTGCGGACCCCCGCGGATCGAGATCCGGCAGGTTGCATTTTTGGAGGAAGTTTGTGCTAACGTTCTTGACAAGTGGATCACTCAGTGGATGCTAGGTTGGGGTGGGGCAGTGTTAACCTTTCGGGCACGTTGATCACGCAGTGGATGCTACGTTGGGGTTGGGGTGGGGTGGGGCGGGGCTTCCGGACACGTTAACAGTATATGGGTGAAAATTATGTGCAAGAAGAGTTTCTGGGTGAAGAGTCTCTGGGTGAAAAGTATATGGGTGAAAAGTATGTGCAAGAAGAGTTTCTGGGTGAAGAGTCTCTGGGTGAAAAGTATATGGGTGAAAAGTATGTGCAAGAAAAGCCTCTGGGTGAAAAGTATATGAGTGAAAAGTATATTTGTGAAAAGTATGTGCAAGAAGAGTTTCTGGGTGAAGAGTCTCTGGGTGAAAATATGTAGGCGAAAAGTATTTGTAAGAAGAGTTTCTGGGTGAAGAGTCTCTGTGTGAAAAGTATATGGGTGAAAAGTATGTGCAAGAAGAGTTTCTTGGTGAAGAGTCTATGGGTGAAAATATGTGGGTGAAAAGTATTTGTAAGAAGAGTTTCTGGGTGAAGAGTCCCTGGGTGAAAAAATGTGGGTGAAAAGTATTTGTAAGAAGAGTTTCTGGGTGAAGAGTCTTTGGGTGAAATGTTTATGGGTGAAAAGTATGTGAAAGAAGAGTTTCTGGGTGAAAAGCATGTGCAATAAGAGTTTCTGGGTGAAGAGTCTATGGGTGAAAAGTATATGGGTCTCTGTCTGACTGTCTGTCTGTCTGTCTGCCTGCCTGCCTGCCTGTCTGTCTGTCTGTCTTCATAAATCTCTGTGTGTCAGTGTCTGTCCGTGTTTCTCTTTGTCTTGGACTCTTTCTGCCAATCTGTCTGTCTTTCTGTTTCTCTGTTTGTCTGTCTGTTTGCTTGGCTGGCTGCTTGGCTCTTTGTCTTTGTGTTTGTCTTCTATCTACCGGTTTGCTTCGCTGCCTGTCTGTCCGTCTGCTTAGCTAGCCAGCTGTCAGCTGGCTGTCTCTCTGTGTTCCTGCCTCGCTGTCTGTGCTGTCAATGTGCATTATCGGGGGTCCTAAATTCCCGTTCGAGAGCCCGAGTTCCGCAAGAAAAGCGGACCCCCGCGCAAGTTCGTATGTTGATTTTTGTAGGCTGCACCGGATGGATCCAGTGAGAGAGACTTGCTTCGGTCAGAACAATCACTTGGCTTGCTTTGCAGGCACGGGAAAATCTTCGATCTGCTTTTTTGGCGCTTTGGAACCCTTTGGCTGGCCAAAAAGAAGTCCGCAGCACGTTCCAGACAATGCAGTTCATGACAAGAATTAAATTTGAATTTAATTCCTGCTTGAAGGTCAAATGAAGAACAGACACGTTGGAATTAAATTCAAATTGAATTCTTCTTTACATTCGATTCCAAGCTTCTTTTGAATCCGATTTTCATGCTCATCCGTGATCACATTTGTTTGCACAGTCTTTGATGTTGTTCGTTCTCCGTGTGTAGATTGATTGACATGATAAGATATTTATAGATGTTTTACGACATTGATGATGATCTGTGAATGCATGCGAATATTATTTACATAATTGTATGCATTAAGACCATTTATCTTGTACTTGTTGATCTTATTTCTATCCTATGTTTTTGGCCTGTTGGTTCTGTGTGTTTTTCAATTGTGTCCTTCAATCGTTTACATCATTTCAAATATTTCATGCTTTTGGTTTCCGTGTTTGCTTTCTCAACTTTGTGGCATTCAGATCAACTTTCACCGATTGATCTAGAATGTGCTCGGCCCTGCTTGATAAGGCTACCATTGGATATATCGTGCCCGAATACATCAAGTGGCCGGGATTTTTGTCCCCTTCTATGGGCTTGAAGTTTTCAGATGTGCCCAATGGATTGGCTGCCATCGGCAAGGTCCCTGGAAACGGTTGGGCTCAGATTGTTGCCTTCGCAGGCTATTATGAGCTCTTCGTCTACAAATACAATGGAGTGCCAGGTGAGTATGGCTGGAAGGCAATCTCTTCTGCTGATCCAGAAGTGCGCAAGCGAAAACTCAGCGCCGAACTTGCCAATGGAAGATTAGTTTCTCGAAATTCAACAGTTTAGCTGTGCATTTTGCATTTTTTAAACTCAGTATATTATTATATATTACATATATTATATATTTATATATATATATATATCATATATATATATCATATATATATATCATATGTATATACTTATATATCATATATATATCATATATATATATATATCGTATGTATATACTTATATATCATATATATATATCATATATATATCACATATATATAACTATGATATATATATATATGATATATATATGATATATATATATGATATATATATATCATATATATATATATATCATATATATATATATATCTCATATATATATATATCATTTATATAATATATATATATCATATAATATATATATGATATATATATATATCGTATATATATATATATCATATATTTATATCATATAATATATATATGATATATATATATATATATCTTATATATATATATATCATATATTTATATCATATATATATATATGATATGTATATATATATTTATCATATATATATACATATTATATTGTATTATATATAAATATTTGGGTCCTGATTCTGAGAGGTATCTGCAACTTCAACAAGTTGACAGATGATCGGAGTTTTACTTTCTATCGCTGATTAATGTCGGATTATCCATGAATGTCTGTGTAGCTATGTATGCTTTTCGCGGTTCTGTGCGAAGCGATTTAAAGAACATCTAGCGGCTGTAGCGTACAATTGCAGTCTGGCGACGTTCGGATTGAAGCAGCCAAGGCTATGATGGCCATCATCGGAATGTTCTTTCAGGTACTGCTTGTGCAAGTGTTATTCACTTGAAATCTGATTGGAATCTAAGATTCTTCTAATCCATTATCCATTCTAAATCCCGAAGTCCATCTTCACCCCCTGCTAGGATGGTCTCACAGGCTCGGCTTGGGGTGATTGGTCTTTGTACACTGATTCACCTCTTCGAGCATTCGAAGAAGAGTTGGGTGTTCAGGCGCCTGTCGGATTTTGGGATCCCGTCGGATACACTCGCGATGGAGATTTGGAGACATTCAAGCGACGACGAGAGACAGAGATCAAGCACGGCCGTGTGGCCATGTACGTACCCAGGATGTAATTTGCAAAGAAGCCTCCTTTTCTATTTAGATCTAAGTAGTGGAGTAGTGGATTTTGACTTTATTTGATGTGATCACATTTGTTTGCACAGTCTTTGATGTTGTTCGTTCTCCGTGTGTAGATTGATTGACATGATAAGATATTTATAGATGTTTTACGACATTGATGATGATCTGTGAATGCATGCGAATATTATTCACATAATTGCATGCATTAAGACCATTCATCTTGTACTTGTTGATCTTATTCTATCCTATGTTTTTGGCCTGTTGGTTCTGTGTGTTTTTCAATTGTGTCCTTCAATCGTTTACATCATTTCAAATATTTCATGCTTTTGGTTTCCGTGTTTGCTTTCTCAACTTTGTGGCATTCAGATCAACTTTCACCGATTGATCTAGAATGTGCTCGGCCCTGCTTGATAAGGCTACCATTGGATATATCGTGCCCGAATACATCAAGTGGCCGGGGTTTTTGTCCCCTTCTATGGGCTTGAAGTTTTCAGATGTGCCCAATGGATTGGCTGCCATCGGCAAGGTCCCTGGAAACGGTTGGGCTCAGATTGTTGCCTTCGCAGGCTATTATGAGCTCTTCGTCTACAAATACAATGGAGTGCCAGGTGAGTATGGCTGGAAGGCAATCTCTTCTGCTGATCCAGAAGTGCGCAAGCGAAAGCTCAGCGCCGAACTTGCCAATGGAAGATTAGTTTCTTTTTTGCAGATTGCTTGCTTTCCCTGCTGTGTGTATGGCACCTGTTGTCGCTGAACCTGATTGCTTTTCTTATGGGATTTTATGAGTAATTAGTCCCCATTCTTGCAACATGTTCAGCTTCCATTCAATGATGGAAGAGACAATTTCAAGTCTTGCTGATTTTGCTTGTCGGATCTTGTCGGTCTATCTGCCCAATTATCGATCTGCAAGTATTTGTTCAATCCACTAAGATTACTCTGACTTGCTGTAATCTACTCCAATCGAACTTACTCTGCTTTGCTCTAATCCAATACAATCCAATCCAATCTTCCATCCATCCCTTGTTCGATATATCGACTTTGTATTTTTTGGTTTTTCTATCTACTTATTGTACACATGTGGATAGATATGGATAGATTATAATTGAGATTGAGTGGCTCTTTCCTCAAGGCTATGATGGCTATCATTGGGATGTTCTTCCAGGTGCGAAACCGACAGTCTGGTGTGATGTTCTTGAGAAAAGCGTGCTCAAATCATCTCAAATCGGTGTGACGCAAGGACTCGACTCGACATTTCCCGCAATTCTCAGATACAAAACTCGACCTTGGACCACCTTGGACCACATGACCTCACAAGAATTATGAAGAAGCGATAAAGGTGAGGCTCAAAGTGATGAGGCTCAAAGTAGAGCATCGTTCAAAGAGCAATACGTTTTGCATCGTATGGTTCTTGCATTTACTCGATAAACTGCGTAATGAGTATGCTGGCGATCTTATAGCATCAAGACTTATCAAAACTCATCAAGACTGGTCCAGAGTCATCAGATCATCTTATTCTGATCATCCTGTTCTCTGCTTCCAGGACGGCCTTACTGGCTCTGCATGGGGCGATTGGTCCCTGTACACTGACTCGCCTTTGCGATGAATGCCAGATACCGATCCAAGCCAGTGCCCAAAGCATTGCCTGGCTGAGTGGCCCGTGTTATGACTTGCAAAGCAAGACAAATTAGACAGTTTTTGGGATCCAGCTAGATCGGATAGAAATCTTGCAACTCGGAGAGATTATTCAAGATATTCAAGAGACCTCAAGAGAAGAGAATCTGCGCGGTAAGCGTTATTTAAAGACTACACTGCACCGGAGTTCTGCAAAGTGGCCATTTGTTCAAGCCAAAAGGAGAGCACTCTCACATTGATTCCATGTGGCACTAACCTCCCTTGGAGCAATTGGTGCCTTTAGTGATCCTTGATCTTTGATGTAGTTGTGAAGAGCCGTGCGAATGCAAACAGCAAAAACATGCGCACACAACCAACTTGGGATTTTGTGTCAAGTACACTCATCATACACATCTGGGCGTTTGCTTGCCCCGAACCAATGTCTTTGTCGCCTTCAAGAGGCCACTGACTGAAAGTCGTGGAAAGCCGACATATCAATACCATATCATAATATATCATATCTAATCCATACATCGAAGTATACTTGAATTATACATTGGAGACTCGCATTGGAAACTAGTATGAAGTCTGTAAGGATCCGGAGGAATCTCTAGAGCAGATGGAGTCCAGTTCGTTGACGAAGCAGTCATTCACCAGCACAACTGGTTTGCACGTAGATTTGCAATGATTTGCATGCCAGTGTATGCTTCTAGAAGCAAACACACAGACATACAGTATGTCCAAGAAAGGACACATAAGGACACTAAGCATGTAATCTTTAAGTACACACATAATGCGAAAAGACAAACACGTGTGTATATGTAATATATGTGTATATGATTATGCAATATATGAATGTGTGTATATATATATGAGATATTATATACAATGTGCACCCACATACATATAGGCACATGTGCTCCTGAGACCAGCTTCAAACAGGACCATATCGCAGATCCAGCAGCAAGGAAATTTCGTACAAAATCGATAATTTCATTGGACTCCCAGACATATTCCGATGCCCAGGCAGAGATGAGCAGGTGAATTTAATCAACCGGCGATCACTGTCCTCGCAAGGGGTCCTAGAACATGGATGTGGTGCGGATGTAGGGCTTGGATTTGGGAACGTTATGGCTTTCTTCACGGTACAATGCTGAGAAAGTAGTGACAAAGCAGCGTCATGTACAATGAAAAATCCTGCTTTTGTCCTCCATCATAATTCGGCATTGCGCGAAGTTCACCGGTATATGATGAAATACAACAAGATCTGGCGCCTCTTTGTCTGGCACATGCTTTGTGAATTGTCATACGAGTATATAATCCCTTAGATACAGATTCATCTTGGACAGTTGTTCAAAGAGTATTTGGTTTATTGTCGCTGTATCATTTCGATTAGTGTCCATTCTCTGACCTGCTTTAAGTTGATCCCGTGTGCTGACTTCATGGCAATGAGCAAAACACATTTACAAAACCAGTACATTTCTCCTTCGCAGCGCAGGAAGAATTTGTCCAGTCAGGCTGGCCGCTGCTTGCGTGGGACCTGCGTGCTGCCGAAAATGCGGTTCAAAACTTTGTTGTTTTTGTTTTTCTGACCTGAAAGGTTGGCTGTCCAAATCACCAGTGCCTTCAGTTCGTTTGTTCCCATGACGAATTCTTGAAGCAGGTTCTTCCATAGCATCAGGATGTGGAGAGTGTTCTCAGTCCTCAAGTTGGATCATGGAAGTTGTGGTTTCCTGATTGATCTTATTGCTTGGTGAAAGGGGAATGCTCCTTATCAGGCTTATCATACATGTAGCTGCAATGTAGCTTGTGATCCAGGCATTTCCATGGCATTTCCATGGCATTTCCATGGCATTTCCATGGCATTTCCCTAGTTCACATCGACTCACATCGACTGTTTCGCTGAATCTATCAACCTGCAAACCATGGCTCGGCACTTCACAAAAGGCGGTTCCAGGACCTCCCCGCTAAGCCCGGCCACGTCGGCCGCGTCAGGATTCAGAGTACACCGTGGTCCGGCCGGATGCCAAGAAGATCGATCGAAGTCTGGCAGGACCTGGTCACAAAAATTCAAAAAATGCATCAGTACACTGAAGTGATTCTAAAATATTCTGAAGTGATCATCAAAGTACCATGAAGCCCAAATAGGAGTGCTGGAGGTGCCTGAGATGCTAGCATTGTTCAGTTCAGCCTGTGAAGTGTATACTCATGTATACTCCCTGTTCCAAGCAGCAGCTTCGCACTTGTGGCATTGGTACCAGCTGAGAGCTACACACTTGATCAGAAGGATGTTAGCTCGTTAGAGCTGGAATGCTTGAAACAATTTTGGTCTAGTTCCACCTATCCGGAGCTGGTGGATGAGTGTCATGCATATACTTACTTGCTTGCACACTGCATGCTGCAAGTCGCGTATAGATACATGTATATTTGAGTTTGCACAGACTCGCGACGCAATCTTTGATGGTGCAAGAGTCCTAGGTGTTGTCAGATGTTTGCAGGGGTCGGGCGCTTGAGTGTTGCCACAACTAGTCAGCCTTCACACGTTGCTTCATGTTGTTTTCTTGAACGTCTCAGAGTTTTTTTAAATGCTCTCTTCTTGGAAAGACTAGGGTCGCCAATCGAGTCATGCATGGAAAGGCTTGGAAGGCGATGTCTACCTCTGGGGACCCCCTCTCTACAACATGTAGACAATGTAGACCAGTTCTGAACTGGGTCGAGGTGTCCACCCTCGTGGTTCTTGCCTTCCTACTCCTCAAAGGATCCAATGAGTTGGCAAAGAATTTCTATGAGGCTCCGCAATGAAGATCAATTACATATAGACTTACAGTATCTTATAGTCATAGTGATACTTAGTGATGATAATTAATCTCTCCATATGTGACATATCTACATCATTTTTCGCTTCCTTTACCATGCTGTGCCTACCACCGGACCTGTCCAGTGCTTTCAATCGTTTGTTCCCAGCCGTGAATTTTTATCGTATGGTAAATGGTAGACGATTGAGAGCAACACGGATTGACATACTAAGTCCAAGTGTTTCATAGATCTTCATAGATCTTCATAGTAGAATCTCGTGGAGTCATGGAGTTCTGCCTTTTGGCAGGCTCCAGACCGAAAAGCTCAAAACTTTTTGCCGCCGCCGCCCATAGAGAGGCAACGTTTTGAATCTTCATACCCCATTGCGTTCATATTCAGCGAACAACCTGCTCACTCTGCATCGCAATGGAACCGAAGCTTCCTGCGCAGGTCTGAAGTCATTCGTGGTTACTCGATTTATTCGTGATTCACATGGTGTGTGTGTTTTCTCCTCGAATTGGAGGCAGGGAAAGAAAGAGGCACACGGCTGGGTGGTCATCCTCTCAGATGGCAGGATATTATGTGAGACCTTAAGACATATGGCGACACATATAATATAAATTTGGTTCTGGCTGCTGGCTGCCGAAATCCTAAGCGATCAAGTTGAGACCATGACGCACCCGTGTTTTGTGGTTGCTTTCCAAACGCAACTATCCTGAGAAGCCAGAAAACGCTGCAGAATTGCTGTTTCCTTTCATGCTGTCAATGCTTGATCTTGCTCACTCTATGGTTGCCATTTCTTCTAAGTACTTGTTTCGCTGTTCTAGACAGCCGCAACCTAGACGAGACCGCAGAGATACATAGTGACTTTGTAAGCATGAGACTATAATATACATCAAAAAGATAATATTATGTATACACATATACATATATAAATGTATTACATGTAGTCGAATTGATACGAATTGCCTACATTCAGTCTCCTCCAGCTCCTCAGTAGGCTCTTTTCTTCCTCCCAAGTTACCCTGTCAGTTTTACGCACCTGCACACTGGCATTGAAATGCTGCGAGTTCATATTGCAGATCATCATTGCCGACAGGCTTAGTATGTCAAACAGTATGTCCTACCCAAGATGACCCAAGGATGCGTTCTTGTTTCCCGTGCGAATGTCAATCAACCCAGTCTTCTTTTCTGAGGTAGTGGATGACGACTCGGATGACGAGAACGAGAAGAAACATTACGACAATGGCTATCGATGGAAGTGGGAAGGAGCCGCCGAGTTGATCCAAATAGACTAATACAGGATCAGCCCTCTCCCAATCCCATGTCCCTTCCCCAAAATCCTGTCTCTGAAGGCTTTCAAGGTATGTACGCTGTGCGCCCATTCTCCCACAGCCCCATGCGCCCTTGCTCGGTATATGTTTGATATTGGCTGCCGGTTTTGACCTAGATTTCCCCGTTTGATGCGTTTGATGTGGTCCGGGCTAAACGAGAGTCAACAGGGCTAAAGGGTCGCTGTTGTGTCCCGGCAAAGTCAGTCTCCTGCAGTAATCAACCGCAAGTTGCAGAACAAAATTGAGCAATGCTGGCACGATACTGGAATTGTAGAGAGCATAGTCGCTCGAGAGATGGCCAGATGCCATCGATCTTTCAGATCTTTGGCGTCAACATGTGATACATGTGCTATGAGCTGGCCCGACTAGGTTCCGAAAGCATTTGCAAGTTTATCATCCTCCTTTTGCCACAAGCAACTTTCTCGACACCAGCCTTTTAGTTGAAAGATTTGAAAGACTTGCCAGGAAGCACCCGGTATGCAGCCATCCAGGATGCGCAGCCGTGCCCCAGCGACAAGTTCATCTCGTCATGGCTTGTCATTACTTTGTCATTAGGTGTTTGGCAGGGCGAGCTGTTTGCCCCAGAAGGCTAGGGTGGTGCATACTCATCAAAGGGTCTTTTGAAACTTCTTTTGATCAAGAGCCATTTCAGGCACTCGGAACTCGGAAGCACCAAACAATTGGTGTGAATAATAACATAGCATATTTGCTTCTTAGAGTGGCTCTGCTTTATCACTTCAGCAAACTGAGGTGCTACTATGAGCCAGTGCGTGACAGCAAACCTGGGCAAGACTGTTTTTGCCAGTTGGCAGGCAACAAGGCGCACAGAGTTTTCTGTCTGCCCCGAGCTGGACCTCGGAATGAGAAGCCCAGATTTGTGAGCAAACAGGTTTCATCTTTGATGGACCAGCTAGTTATTTATTCTGATAAGACAAATGTTCCTCAACTGCAGTAAGATTCTCAAGAGGATACTGACAAACCTGGAAAGGAGAGGTGGACAAGAAAATCAAGTTTGTGAAGAGTTGGAAACTGTGCTGAGTTGCCATCGCCGGGAATACTGTTTATCATGTTCACCTCCATGCATCCTAGATGATTTCAATCCGTAAATATTGTAAATAGATGCCAGCTCCTTTGTTCCAGGCTTGCAGATCGATGCCATGCCAATGTCCCCAAGGTTGTTCTTCCGATCTTACGTGGAGGTCACTTATCACATCTCACATTGGCAGTATTTTGCAAATGTATGCAGGCCATGTGCACAGAATGTCGGGACAGCATGAATGACAAGAGATTGACAGCTGTACTGTGCTTTGCCCCTTCAGAACGCTGCATTCTGGAGGTTTCAAAAGAGTCGCGGTCTCCATTTACCAGTAGCAAAGTTACTGTTCTTAAACTCTAAGGGGCAATCATGTTACCCCATGATCTCTGGTGATTTTGTTGTTGATTTGATCCTGCACATGGACAGAGACTGCACATTGATAGAGACGTGTGATGAGTTCTTCAGGAGTCGATGTTTCATAGATCGAACATTCAGTGAAGGCACCACAACACCACCACCTTCAAAAACTTCAAGTACGCAACAGGACATCAGAAGAATACATGTGGTTGGGCCGCTTCATGGCTAAGAAACGCGTTTTGCTTTTCAAATGTTGAACCGTCTTGAATTTGCCGAACTACTATCTAGAATGCACTTCGTGATCACTGAGGAATGGAGTTGACCAAAAATTCAGAGGTTGCTTCAAACCAGATGGCTTCCCACTGAAGCGGCAAACTGATTGGATGGTAAATGCACAATGAATTGAGTTGAAATGGGTGTTGTTGTTTGAACACATGGGTTGCACTGCTTTTCCCCAAACAGTGTGTCCACACTGAGGGGTTCTTACGGTGAGTGCAAAGGCCGGTGCTTGATCAGGGTGCTCCAGCTGGTCCGCGGCATTATACATGTAAATTTCCGTGCACATGGCTTGTGTGAAACGTCCAAGTGCATTTCGACTGTGCAGGCTCGCACAAAGTCTGCGTCGCGCTTTTGGGCCCTGGCAGTTTTCCTGTAAATTTCTGCATAAAATGCCTCTTGTGAAATATCCAAGTGCATTTCGACTGCGCAGGCTCGCACAAAGTGTGGGTCCGGTCTTGGGATCGGTCCTCCACCTCAACATCATCTTTCTCAACATCATCATCTTCCTCCTCCTCAACATCATCATCTTCCTCCCCCTTGACCTCATCATCCTCAACATCATCAACCTTCACCTCATTTTCCGCAACAACAACGTTATCATCTTGTTCATCATCCTCCTCAACATGATTTTCCTCAACATCCTCCTCCTCCTCCTCATCATCATCATCATCGCCATCATCATTTTCATCATCATCATCATCATCATCATCATCATCATCATCGCCATCATCACCATCATCATCATCATCACCATGAACATTATCATACATTATCATCCTACTCCCCCACGCTGTTTGGGATTTCTTGCCGGGATGTGTGAATTTCAAAGCACTGGGTGCTCAGGATGCGGGCATGACTTTTACTGTAGCTGACATTAAACCTTCGTGATACAGTACTGAAGGTCTGAATTCACAAATCTTGGAGGGGCTCACCATCACAACGCATGCGCCGTGTGCCGGTGAAGGATGCCAAAGTCAAAGCTCCATTGCGCTGCTGACAGTGCCAGAGTCTCACTTCGAAAACATTCGCTGCTTGGCTGCCACGGGGCACCTTCACTCAAACTCCCTTGCGAGACCTTTGAGCTCCATCTTCGGCTGCAAAGCTTGATGCACTAGACCAAAGGGACACATGACACCATCACATTAGCGGATATGATGCGCAACTTGAGGATCGCCTGCGTGTTCGTATTTACACGTATATGTACATACACCTACTTAAGTACTGTAAATAAATAAATAAAGAATCAAATAAATAGAAACTATATATATATACACACCTACTCACAAATATATATATATATATATACACACCTACTCATATATATATATAGTAACGGTACCCTCCAAGGCTCCAAGGCTCCAAGACCTACCTTTTCAGCAGATAAGCTGGTATTTGCACTGTTGTTTTTGGGTATTCGTGACTTTTAAACTTGGACCATCTTTTGGAAGTCAAAAATTGTTTTTTTTGCACTTTGTTGCCATCCCACCGTTTCCACACTACCTGGGATTCAAGATTCAAGGCTCAGAAAAAACCGTTTGAATCCATTCTCTCCGGATTCAAGATTCAAGAAGTTTGGGTTCAAAAAGCTTTTTCTGGATCTTGAATCTTGAATCGTGAATCTTGAATCTAGAGAGGCTGGATTGAAGAAGTTTCCAAGCCATTGTGTACCGATTCATTGAGACATCCCTCCGCAATCTTTGCTTTTGCCCCACACCTTTCCGGGCAGACCAAAACTGGTGCACTGGGAAGCTGGCACTTTTGGGGGAATGGCGGGGTGTTTCTTTGAGAACTTGTAACATTGCTTTGTCATAGAATGCCTCATTGGATGCAGTAGTACCTAGAAAAAGTTTTTGTTTTAAAAAAGTCCCTGAATGGATGCAGTACTCTCTTGAAATAGTATTCTGAAAAGAGTGTAGAAGTGTAGCATAACCTTTTGCAATATTCCATTACAAAGAGTAACACATGTCTAGAAAGAAGTGTAGTGCAACATTAAAAAACTGTAACATTGTTTAAGCTAGCGTCCTTCTCTAGGCGCAGTAGTACTTTGAAAGCGCCAGGGCGTAGTATTCCTTGGGAAAGGACATAAACATGTGGACCATTTTTCTGACATGCGCACCACTACTTCCCTATAGATTTGTTTAATGGACGCATTACTTTTGAAAAACATTTAGTAGTACACAAGTCCAGTTGCTCAATAGTGTTGCATCATGACCATTATGTCAATCTTGTTCTCTTCAGAAGGTGTAGCACTAACAGTGTGGGCAATACCCTTCAAAGAGACCTTCAAAGTGCGCAGTATTCCTCTAGAAAAAGGATGCCACTTTTGGAAAAGAATCAGTGCTACTTGAGCCTTGAATTCAATAACTTGACAAGAGTCCCTTTAGAAAGATCTTGGAAACAAGCAAAGAAAACATGTTCCAGATTCTGTGGCGACATGTTGCATCAGTCAAAGGTAAAGAATTGAATAAGATATTGAAACCTTGCATTTGGCCACAGTGTCATATCCATTTTACGCATGTGCTAGGGTGACAACAGAGTAACCAAATCTAAATACATGCGTAGCATTTGCATTAGTTTTTTAGCGCCAGTCCCACTGAAAAGCAACTACTCCTGGACCTCCAGCCATGTCTACGTGGCACGGTTGCTGCGGGCTCTTGGTTAGTGCCGAGCAGGAGGGAACTCCGCCGTGGTTTGCCTCACGTCTGTTGGAAAAGAATTCACAAGAAAAATCAAGAAAGAACAGAAAAAAGGACAAAAAGATCCAAAAAATGAGATAAACACCAATTTAAGAATTTAAATTTGCAATGCACAAAGAAGCCGGTTTTAAAACCGATGCTGGCTGGCTGGCTGATGTTGCTCTGTTGGTGCTGCTTGCCTTGCTGTGCTACTTCTCGTGCCAGCGTGGACTTTGACATCACCTGTGACTTCACAAGCACCGGCCGCTCTGAGCTGCTAGTTGGAAATACTAGTCAATTTAATGGCTCCCTGAAGCAAACCCTGGAAGCGTTTGGCCGCCATGGCTGCTGATGGCAGATGTGCTGAGCAGCAGCGCTTCGCAGCGGCAGCTGATGGCAGATGTGCTGAGCAGCAGCGCTTGACAGCGGCAGCTGATTGAAATTGATTTCGTAAATGTGGAACTTGGATACAAAAAATCTGATGGGAGTGAATGCGACAGCTGTCGGCTTCCAATTTTACGAACTCGTTTTGGGCCCCTCACAAATCCGAGTTTCTTGGGATCCCCTGGATCTCACCGCCCGCAGTGGCTTTGATATCTCGCAGTATATGGGTCACACACGTCCCCATGCTGAACCGGTTGAAGCTTCGTAACCACAAGGTGACTCTTGGGCCATGTAGCGATGACAGATTACCTCCTGACTCCAGCTGCTGACATTCAGCGTGCAGTACCAGCTGTGACGCAGGTACTGTATGCCGATGACAGGTCATTTGCATGTGCTACGCTGCTACTCCTGCGGCTCTTCGTAATGTTTTGGACTTGTGGATCACCTGGTGTCAACGTCTCGGCCTGAGGGAGGACATGGCGAAGCAACAGTTTTATCATTCAGATACTGGGGTACACCTTCCAGGCGGCAAAGAGCAGAAAAGCCTCGGGATCTGAAAAGAAACGTGTGACGAAAGCTGACACCAAAGCCTTTCGTGTGAAGTGTTTACCGGGCAGTCTCAACAGAAAGATTGGACTGGGGCAATACACTGTTCTGGCTACTATCAGCTACGGATGGCTGTTTCGAAGTCCTAGTAAGGATGACATCCGGCCTTTTGATGCTGCCTGCAGTTCTCCTGACATTTTTCGACTTCTTCGTAGCCATTTTTGAGATGTCCGCTACATGGCTGTGCAGACCACAGTTTCCATCTTGCTACGTTACGCGGCACGAACTGGGCGATCGCTGCCGGTCATCAGACCGCACACTGGTGGCTAGCCAAAGACATGTCGCACTGCCTTGACTCATTTGGGCTGGGCTGAGCAAAGACCATGGACTTGGCATCATGCTGAATGTCGCTTCACTTTCAGTCTCACGGCCCCGGTGGAGGACCCGCATGGAAAGTGATGAACTCCGTGGATCCTAGAGAAGGAGCCTATAGCTGGTTCGAAACTTCTTGCGCTCTGACCGCCGTGATGCTGCTGAGCTTCAGGCCTTTCGACACACTGAAGATCGCATTGCCTCCTTAAGGCAAGTTCCATTGACTTCCCACTTGCTGTGTTCACTGGCGCTGCTATCTCTCCTCGTTGCTATGACATCATGAAAGGAAATCGAGAAAACTTCCCTAGGCGTGCTTGCATCGCTCGTCAAAGAGTGTTAGAGCAACGGTATGACTAAGGAATGACTAAGGTACCTTTCGGCTGCTGTCATCCTTTGAGCTGCGCTGCTGTGCTGCTGCGGCCATTGGCGAGGGCGCATGCCGCTGTCTACAACCCCCCATTCCCACTGAAAAGGCATTTTCCTGCTGTACTGTTACAGCAAGTGATAATTTAAGCACTAAGAAAATGGATGTTAAGGGCATATTTGCTCTACAAAAGGTAGGTCTTGGGGGGCAGCATATAAATAAATAAATAAATAAATATGTATATATATATATACAACATATGCATATATATATATACATACATACAGACATATATATATATATATATACATACATACACACATATATATATACATACATAGACACATATATATATATAGATATATACATAAATATTTGCGCATATATATATAGTAAATACATATTATTATCATAATATACAATATTGAAAATTTGAAATATAATATTAATTGTATCAAATATGTAATATATAATATGAAATATATGATAGATTATTTTTAAAATATCATATGTTTTAGACATACATATATATATATATTATTATTCAAAAATGAAACATGATATGACATGTTTACAAAAAATAGAATATAAAATATATAACGTATAACGTGTTCATAATATCATAAATCAATATCTAGAAAATTAATATTTTCAATGTATGTTTTTTTTTTATATATAATAATTTTTGGATATTTACACTATAATATTTTAATTTCAATAATCTATATAATATTTTGAACATATGTACAATACATATATATATATATGTAAATTCTTTATAGACCCAATATAATATTTATAGTATATATAGACCTATTGAAAAGAACATTATTTGAGATTATTTTTTTAATATGATATTTTCAAAAATGCAATAAAATACAATATTGTATTTGTTTTAAATCTATATATTACATTTATTAAAACTTTAATATATATATATAAAATAATATTTCAATAATATATTATTTATACATGTACAACATATATCATATATATATATAAGTTATGAATATATATATATATTAACTTAAATTATATTTAATAGTTCTCATATATATATATGTTTTTATATCTAGTGTATTTGTGTATATATATATAATATATAGATACTAAGTATTTTATAGTCAATATAAATATAATTCATTTACTATATGATAAATTTGATTAATATCATTTGTATGTTACAATATATATATATGTATATCTATATGATACTTATCATACATTTAATGTTTACATTTTTTTAAAATTTTTATTATGCTATATTTCTTGTTCAAAAGGTCTAAAATATGTTTCAATTTAATAAGTATATAAATACAATATTTTTTCTTTAAATTTAATACATTTTTTAAAAAACAATTATATAAGCATTGTTTGTACATAAGGCATATATATACAATATATAGGATATATATATGTTTATAAACTATAACTATTTAACTTAGTATACAGCATATATAAAATATAGTTTATTTGTACCATATAGCATATATATATACATATATCCAAAAATGTAATATATATTTTTTGCAATATATTTAGTTTACATCATATGTGTAATTTATTTAATATATAGCATTTATATATGTAATATACTTAGTATCTATATTATAATAAAAAATATAGTGTGTGTTGTGTGTATGGATCCACTGGCCGACTATGGTGGTGGTTTTGAGTATGGATTGTTGCCTAATTTAGTTTGAGATTGACATAAAAAGGGCACAGTGGAAAGGAGATCCTGCATCAACTCGAACAACAGTTTCACAAGAATGTGATTGAATTTGCAGGTCCAGATGTGGAACAATAAGCACTTCTTAAAAAGTGAACTAACTTCATCAACTTCATTTAACACGTTTGTTTGTTTTAGATTTGTCTCACCCCCGATGGTCGTGAGGCTATTTGAAGACCTGGTGCCCCAAAGGCGCAATTTGACAATGCAGTCGTGTTTGTTCGTCATTCTCACTTTTCCAGATCCTTCTGGTTGCCATGTCGAAAACAGAAAGGAATGAATAGAAGTAGCAAAACGCTTTGCGTTATTTGTGTTGTTTCTGTTTCCCTTTCAGCCCCGTTACCTCGTGGAAATCCCTGTTCCGATTGGTTTCTTGCTGTCTCTTCCAAGCTTCACATCTTCTCTCAGGAGCACAATCTTTGCTGGTCGAAATGTTTCAGAAGAGTTTGGAAACCTTTCGCAGCAACCTTGGACAAGGGTTTCTTGGTACAGCAGATAGCATTAGGATAGAGAGCAAGTGCTCCAAAATCAGAGGAGCAGACTGTCTAGGAAAGCAGGAAAGCACAAGGTAGATGAAAGGATCTCGAACCTGGATATCCGTCTCATTTCCATGGCTTTGGCTGGTTTTGACATGTTGGAAATTGTTGGAACACATGTTTGATAATTTTTAATGATATGATTGTGGAATAGATATCGCATGGGCGCACAAAAGGAGATCCAAGTCTGAAGGATTGATCCTCAAGCATCACCGCTTCAATCCTCAGACTTGAAAACTGAGGCGACGTTGTGGATAAAGGCCGAAAGCCGGAGACGTGACACGTTGGAGCAGAACTGATCTTGAAGGATAATTATCAATGTGGCTCCAAGATGATCAAAGGCTCAACTTTTGGAACACCATTCGATCTGAAACAAATTGACGGCAAAAGACAACGGCACAGAGCTTGCATCAATTATACCCAGGTAGTAAACTTTACATATATATATATACACACACTATATATATATATATATTTATGTATATGTATATATATATATGTGTATATGTATATATATATATGTATATGTATATATATATATATATTTGATTGCAGATCGTCACTGCGCAGAGAGGAATATTGCGGAATATTCAGATGCACTGACTGGTTGCATCTCGTTCGATTTCCAGGTCCAGTGCGTCAATGTATACACGCAGCCGAATCAGCAGGGAGACCAAAACCCTACAGGGAAAAAAGTGATCATTCCTGCCAGTCGTGCCGGACTCCCGAGAGAGGTGATCTTTGGGATCCTTTGGGGATTTGCGGTTTGGGGATTATAGTTCTCAGCAAGCCCATCAGGTTTGGTGTTTTCGTCCGAAGCACTCAAATCTTTCGCTGGAAGGATTCAGGTTTTGTCGCTAGAGTCCCGGAATTTCCGCGACCCTGCCAAGCCTTGCAAAAAACGGATGTATTTCATGATATCTAATGGGCTTGCACCACACAAAAATACAGTAACATGCTGTAAAAGCGGTGCATATGGTGTTCCGTAAAATTTTGGCCGACATTGTGATAAACAGCCGTCATTCGCTGTGTGACCAAGGTCAGCGTTCCATGGTTTCATCTTCACACGATTTGTGCGCTCGGCGGAACTCATTTTGGGAATCTGGAATGAAAGCACAAACCTGCATTCTGCAAAGCTGATCACGCTGTGGCAACGTGCTGTGGCAACGTGGGAACTGTCCACTTTAAGTGCTCCAAAAGCAAATAAGCTTTGCTTTGTAAACCCTAAGATGTCAACTGTAGACTTCCGATCAAGCGGCAGCTTTTGCTCTCATCAAAGGCAATAAAGGCGAAGGTGGAAAGATATCTCATTGCCTTGTGGATTTTTCCCGAACGCGTAGCAAGGGTTCCCGTTTCACTCTGGGGGGTCTGGGGGTTGAGGCTGTGTTCAACCGTCCGCAACCGTTCGCAAATGTCCGTGTGAGGGTCGTATGGCCGTGCCTGTGGCCAGTTCTGCAAAAGTGATCACTTTTGGAGGTTTCAAACGTCTCGTAGCTTCGTTTCGCCTGGCAGGCCTGGCACTTCGTGACATTCAGACTTGTTTCGTAACGTGTCGAAGTCGTTTTGTGTGGCAGGCGCAATACTTTTGCGACGTTTTTAGAAGATGCGTTCCAGTTTTAGTGGCAGGCGCAGCACTTTGGAGACCTCCATCGTCATTTGGCATGGCAGGCACAGCACTTTAGACGTGTCATGTTGCGTGTTTTTTGCGAATCTTATTGTCAGGGCTGCGTCAAGTGGCGACAAGGTGCAAATTGCGTGGCAGGCGTGGCATTTTGTGAGATGTGCTGAAAATTGACGGAAGCCTCGCACAAAACATCGATTTTGAGGTAGCAAATTTTGTTCATAAGAAAACTCGAAGGAAAACGTCGATTTTGAAGCTACAAAGTGTAAAAATTGGAGAAAGTCTCGCACGAAATGCTTGTATTGAGGCTCCAGCATGTATCGTCTCGATTCTCTGGTTTGCTTCTGCCGTCGCGTGTCTATGGGGGAAGCTGCAAAACCTCTCCTTTTCGAAGGTATCAAAGCAGGTTGTAATGTCGTTTTGCGTTGCAGGCGTGGCACTTCCTGACATTTTCACGTGTCTGCAAACGTGTGGAAAATAGTTTTGTGTGATAGGCACAATACTTTTGCAAGGCTGTCAGCAGATGAGTTCCAGTTTTAGTGGCAGGCGCAGCACTCTGGAGACCTCCATCGCCATTTGGCATGGCAGGCGCAACACTTTAGACGTGTCATGTTGCATGTTTTGTGCGAATCGCATTGTCAGGGCTGCGTCAAGTGGCGACAAGGTGCAAATTGCGTGGCAGGCGTGGCATGTTGTGACATGTGATAACCCTCCACACTCCATACTCTACTCTCTACGCTCCACACTTTACACTGCACAATCTACACTCTACACTCCACGCACTACACTCCACACTCCACCCTCCACACTTTACACATTACACTTTAGACTTCGCACGTTACACTTGACACTTTACACTCTACACTCCACACTTTACACTGTACACTCCACACTCTACACTCCACACTTTACACTGTACACTCCACACTCTACACTCCACGCTCTACACTTGACACTTCACACCCCGCACTCTACACTGCACACTCCACACTTTACACCCTACACTTTACATTCCACAGTCTACACTCCGCACTCTACACTCCACACTTTACACTCCACAATCTACACTTTACATTTTACGCTCCACACACACTTTACACTTTAAACTCCACGCTCCAAGCTGTACACTCCACGCTCCACACTCTACACTCTACACTCTACACTTCACACGCCACACTCCACTCGTTACACTCCGCACTTTACACTCTGCACTTTACACTCTATACTTTGCACTCTATACTTTACACTCCACTCTCTACACTCCACACTCTACACTCCACAGTTTTGCACTCCACTCTCCACGCTTTGCACTCCACCCTATTCCGCATTCCAGGTTTACAGTGCACCGGTACGGTAACAGTGGAAACATGTACAGGACTGTTCAAATAATTTGTTTCACAAAAGTGTTCTACGTGACTGCAGTCGGGTTCGTGGGCAGCATCTTGTTTTCATACATAAACTCTAATTTTAGTAGAGTAAGGAAGGAGTTGGAGGAGTCGGAGGGGCCACACACTTCAGCAAGATCTATCAAGACTCCTTTTGATCATTTTGTGGGTTTGATCAGCTTGTTCTGAGGCGCAGATGGCAGAATTGATGGACTTCCAAGCTCGGCAAATATAGTCGGTCACCTCAGGTGAATTTGGTCCAAAATCTTCCAACATCTTCTGGTTCTTCTGGTTCTTTCGTCCACAGCACACCATTTTTTCGTGTTTGCAGGGCTGGTGCAGCAATATGCACTCCAGCAGTGATGCAGAGCCTTTAGCTGCCTCAGTCCTGGCCTCAAGGTTTCAACTGAACAAGTGTGGATTTCGGTACGGAGTCCACACAATTTCGCAGATGATCATGTTTGAAGAGTATTGAAGAGCATAGAAAAGATCGAAACGCATGAACTGAATATGATTCAATTACAATTGAACCATACCACTTGACTCCAGCACATAGAAGTACTTGGCAGCCACTTGTCAGCAAACAAAACAATGGTCAGCTCGGTTCCTGATCGTGATGTCGGGTTTGGTGGAAAGGATGTGCAACACCACATCGCATTTGTCTTGAAACCATTTGAAGCTGGCTGTGAACTCATTGAGTAGCTGCAATCCTTATGACATCTTCTGGTAGACCATGGTAGACCTGATGTTTTGCAGAGTCAAATTGAACATAACTGAACGATACAAATACGATATGGCAAATTTAAAGGTATTCCATGAAACGCGATGGCCCTCCTGCAGCGTAATTCAATATCTATCTCCATGCTCTTGACAACGTTTACACATCGTTTACACATCGTTTACATATCGTTTACATAATCCAGCATGGATTCCATGTCATGTGTTTGCTTGGCCGTAATCCTGGAAAGATTCATGGGTAGCGACGGTAGTGGGCAGAGCTCAGCGGAAGCTTGCGCAGCTTGCGCTCATCATGGGCGCTTCTTTATCTCAATCAGACGTACAAGGTCCAGTATGTCCTGTGCAGCAGGCACCTTGGCCCTATTCCTGGGCTTGGACATGTTGCTCCAGATGTTGGAGAGAACAGAGTGAGATAGAGTGTGACATTGGAAGCTGAGATTCAGGGCACAGGCTGAGCAGCATTTAGAATCATTTGAATTGCCGTGGCTGACTGAGTGACCACAATGGACCTATCCCATGCTTTGTCGCCTTTGAGATTTCGACAAATGCACTGCAGAGGAACAAGAATCACCATCCTCTTCGCCTTCCAAGCCTCGCCGTCTTGAGAAATTGCAACTTGACCCTTTGACAGTGGCTATGCTTTGAACCTGTGCATTCTGGACTTGGGTGACTAGTAAGGAGCATTTGCTTGTCACAGCTTTGGATGAAGATGGTCTTCATTCCTTTCGTGAGTGCTGAGGGCCGTGAAGGGAGTTGAATTGCAAATGCATTTGGCGTAGCACAACTACAGGCTTCAAGATGCTTATGATATTTACGATATATGAAGCTACTTGGCACTTCTACTTCACTTTTGAGCTGTGGCAAGGTGCAAGATGAAATCCTTTGGCTCTTTTGGCACCTTGGAGCGTCTAGGCGCCGGTGCACGTTGATGAAATCAAGATTTCTGTTTTGAGGGCTTTGATTCATTTTGAATCTTGTGGTCACCAGATTCTTACTGGACCTCCGCATTCAAGATGTTTCCCATGATCATGTGCAGAGAATCACAAGTGTTCATTTTCGCAATGTGGTTGTCTAAAGCAGTGCAGGAGCTTGGACATCTTGAACTGAGACGGAGCTAAAATGCATTTCCATACAGAATTCCACACGGCCAAGATCGGCAAAGCATAGAAATTTGGTCTCTTCGCTCTGGCAGAGAGGCCGCTCAACTGGGGTGGGACGGCTGTTCGCAGGTGCTTGCCAGTTGGAGAAATTCACATCACGGACGCTTCAGATCTCCAGCAAAGTGGATCCGCCTACACCTGTTTGTTTCTTGGCCGCAGATCAGGAGGTTGCAATGTGATCAATTTGAAGCGTGATTTCTGCCGCCATTTGTGGTTATACAACATTGCTTCTCAAATTGCTTAGCCATCACATTCTGGAGTTACAGTACCATGGCAAGCATCATCTCATGCCAAGATATACCAAGGCCGTGCTTCAGACGATGCCCCGGTGGGGATGCCAAAATGGATTCGTGGTTGGAGTTAGTCCTGCTGAATGGTACGCAAAATGACACGTTTACTGGACCCGTTGCTTCCCCAGCCTACACATTGTCTGGGCTTCTGGGCTAACGAGCTTCCAGGCAGCTTCCAGTCTTGTGCACGGCCAACATCCAAGTTGAGGATTCAGAATATTCAGATCCAGGCCATCCAGGCATAGCACAGCGAGGTCCACCCCAATCCTATCCCCGCCAACACGTCCATGCGATGAGCCGAGGCGCTTCCCGTGAAGAGGGCCCCAAGTGTGCAGCGGCGGCAGGTGCCGGCAATACTGTTGCAGGGGTTGATGCCACATTTCCTGGAAATTGCATGTTTTATTTCTATGCTATTGGATTCTTTTCTTTATGGTAAAGGAACGTGCATTTGCTTTCTTCTTCATGGAGCAATTCCAGCGCTTGTATGGGGTTGGTGCGGTGAGTTTGCTCGGTGTTTTCCGCGTGTGTCTCATGGTAATAAAGACACAAGCATGCATTTCCAGGTCCAGATTTTCACGCTGCAAATCACAAGGCTGTTGCTGCAACGAGGCACCTATCAAGCACATTTCTACAGCGCCAAATTTGGGAATTTGGGCATGTGGCTCTCCAGTGTCTATTGGCGGCAGGTTTCGCATTAGGCTTGGTGTGGGTATTTTTGCCGTAGCCTCGTATGGTAATTTTATGAAATGCCAAGTCCATTTCACACTTTTCCACAGACGTTTTATGCATCATTGTGCCCTAGACAGCCCTAGACAGCAGAGCAGTGCTTGAGGACGACTACTGTAGGATTACACAAAGAAACACATGAGGTTCGTTGAGAGCAGCCCCACAGATGAATTTCGCAGCTTGTATCCCTGTGAGGTCAGAGCTGGATGAAGGTAGTCCCTCTGTCCGAACCCTAGATTTGAACGTTCGGACATCGGTTTGGCATAGGTCACTCTTTCAGAATGGCTTTGGTATCACATACCGTGGATATTTTTGATCCACAGCATGTAAGAAGTGCGCAGCTGGATTGAGGCGTATGACTGTTCCTGTGAGCTAGATATTTATTCTCTGGAGACGAATGCTGAGCGGTACGGTTTGATCTTCCTGTAGTTGAGGTCAGAGGATCTGTTTTCTGTACGTAAACGTAGAGCAGGAGCATGTGAAAGCCTTCTAATCCTCCTGCGAAATCACGTTTAAGGTGACACCATCGCTAGTGAAGGTGCCGACAGCCTCAAACTTGATGGGCTTTGACTGGGATGCCTTGGAAGCTTGGACCCAAACATGGAAGATTGCCAGGAAAATGCGGCAGGGACATCCCCCTTGCCATTTCCACTACTAAAAGGGTGAACACGTGCTTGATACCATCCCCTGTTTCGTGGAGAATTCATGCAAAAAAGTGGAGTCGTGCACTGATTTTTGTAGTAAGAGGGCGTGCGCTGCATCTTGTAGCGGCGTTTCATTTAGCGCTTGAAAATCAGAAATGCATTTTGTAGTGATTTATTTTGGGATGCGTTGGGTTATACAAGAAACCCTATAGCCCTCTTTTGCCAGTCATGCTCGGTCACATTAACAAGTAGCTTGGACCCTCAGACCATTTTTGGCTCTTGACCCACGATCATGTCATGGTAAGATGAGCCCCCAAAAAATCAAACAAAATCAATGTAGAGACTTTAAGAAGGCAAAATGGGACAGATTTGGTTTCAAAACCGATCAATTGAATTTGAAGTTGTGCGCTTAGATCGTTTTTGTTGGCCCGTAGCTCTGACGATTGCAGTTCAAAATCTCTGCGCCGTGCTTTTGTCACACCTATTCTAGCGATTACATGCGATTATTAATTATAATTCTAAATGTATCCCTTTCTACTAGGTTCCTGCTCTTTTTGTCCAATAGTCAAGTTTCACCCAAGTTAAAAGAATCCATGTTCAGAGTTTTCTTTCACCACAAAGTACAGATTCGATGCGTGATGTCCTAGTTTCTGGATGGCTTTTGTCATGCACTGCATTTTGTAGTGACACACGCGTGCACAACCTTTTGTAGAACCTACTGCGTCCCCCTCCAGATAAGCCCCAAAAAGTGCGAAAAACATGCTTTTTATGTAGAGACTTTAAGAAGGCAAAATGGGACAGATTTGGTTTCAAAACCGATCAATTGAATTTGAAGTTGTGCGCTTAGATCTTTTTTTGGTTGCCCCATAGCTCTGAGCATCGTGGTAGAAAACCTCTTGAAAGGTCAATTCTTGGAATCCGATGGAAATCCCAAGGTTGTATTTACTTGTGCTCGGCAAATGCTATGACCTGGGCCCCGGAAAGTGAACCAAAGATTTAGAGTGAACTTCCAGAAACCATTTAGTAGGGAATCATGATTTTTCACTGCAACCCGTTTTTCACTACAAAATGGTTACGCAAATGCCTTTTGTAGTGACCCACATTGGCTTTTAATCCACCATCAAAACCCCAAAAGCATTTTGTAGCAAGGGGGGTTGGTTCAGATTCAAGCAGCATTTTGTAGTATAAGGCTGTGTTTGTAAACGGTTTAGTGGGCACAACTACCCTGCAGAATGCACACAGGGATGTAGGTACGAAATCATCGAAATCTAGGGTGAAAGCAGATGCTTTTCACATCTTTTCACCACCCGTGCTTTGGATCACATTCCTGAACCATCCGGAACCCTTACTTTTCTCATCGCCAACGGTTGATTCAGTCGAGTCAGACTGAGATAGTCTAATCATGTCTAATCGAATTCTTGTAATTATATACAGTAGTTATTGCACTGTAGTAAATGCAGCTAATAAAACTTATTATTATTATTGGTATATTATTGAGGTAATATTTGATTGTTGTTGATATGCTTATAAACTTATTATTGCGGGAGGCCTATCGAAAAAATAGTGCAGTAAACAAAAGTAAGAGTCATGAAGAAAAGGAAACGGAGGAAGGAATTGGAAGATTGGAAGGAAAGAAGGAAAGGAGAGCCAGGACGACGTGCTACCCCCAATACATCCACGGGCACACTTTGGATGAGGTTGTCGCAGATTCGAGCTTCAAAAAGAAAAATACCATGTTCACTCACTTCACAACGGGTTTGGCTTGGCGCGTGCCAAGGACGCTGATGACCCAATCGAAGATTTTCAGCCTATGTCCAGACTGCATCTTGTTCTGCATAAGTTGATGCGGTGTGAAATGTTGAAGCTTGATTTCGAAGGAATTGCGTGTCATGCTTGGTCAAATCGAGATACAAGTGTTTTTCCGACTCTTCAGAATTTGAGTCTGGGGAGTAGTTTATTTGTGTGCGGCACCGTGAAGAAAAGACGCAGTCTTCCATTTCAGACCGTGCTGCATATATCCTTTTTGGTTGTGCAGGCCTGTCTTGGATTTTCCTTGTTCAAATTCTCTGCGCTACCAGTCTGTTTGAAACATATGAAGTTTATTCATTTTCCATCCTGGCTGTCGTGTTGCACTTGTACCACTCTATTTCTTGAATCTCGGATACCTCACAGACTCATTTTGTTTTGATGTTGCTTGAGGTCCAGTAGCAGCCTGCCAGTGGTACTTGAAGATGGCCCCGAGCTAAAGGCAATGTTTTGACCAACGGAGCTGCTTAACAATTTTGCATGTGCGGCCCACTGGAACTCTTCTTTGGATCTCATTGCTTATTGTTTTCCGAGAAGTCTAGTGCAATGTTAGCATGACAAAAGACAAAAGAAACACTAACACGATTAATACTGGATTTGCAAGGAATGGAAGGCATGTGATCATAAAGGATCCTAAGGTTCGGTCAGTCATGGTATCCGTTTGGTCTGTATTCCATGACGAGATCACCAACTTTTGATGTGCAAAGCTGACCGCGCTTCAAATTGCAGGTGTCACTTCCTTTGGTGCCGTGCTCAAAGCCCCTTGAGCCAGTGAGCGCTCCAAGCTCACCATCTTGGCGAGGTCATCTTTGGCACCATATGTTTCTGAAGTCCTCCTTCGTTGTGTTTTTGAAACATTTTTGAAACAACGAAGTCACTGTTTTCATTTTAAGATTCTGTAGGGATTCTGACAATTTGTTTTGCTGATCACTATGACATTCGCACAGTGTCGCTTCGCTTCGAACCGAACAGACAGAGATCTGCAGAGTCTACTTTAGAATTGTTTTGAAAATCATTCTGGTATGCTCAGGTTATCTTAGGTTAGTGTAACTTGATGATACTTATAGGATCTTATAGGTATACTTATAGGACTTTATAGTTGAGCTGAAACTTTGATGTAATCTTGAAGTTTTCTGTGGTCCGCTTGACGTGGTTTCCCCGACGAGGTATGCGTATTGCAATCGTGGTCAACGGATCTCGTGGAGATGTGCAGCCTATGGTGGCATTGGCGCAGAAACTTCAGGAACACGGCCATGAGGCATGGCCATGGCCCCCATGGCCCCCATGGGCCCCATGGGCCCCATGGCCTCCATGGGCCCCATGGGCCCCATGGGCCCATGGTTCAAACTGGGAGCATGGGAATGCCATGGGAATGTGATGGGAATGCCATGGGAAGCCCAATGTGAATGTCTTTGGTTGATTGATGATGTGATTATTTGATGTGTGATTTACTGTGATTTCCTGAACATTGGCTTTATCTATCTTTATCTGAGACATGTTTGGGGATCCTCCCGCCCTTTCCGACGTCAAAGGCCGCGGGCAGCGCGCTACGGCAGTTTCATCACTTTTTGGTTGTTTGTTGTATGCATTTCTATATCTATTTGGCCGACGTCCGCGTGTGGCAAGTCCCATGAGCTCAGAAATATAGATAAGTTGCCACGGGTATACACCATAGTACTGGCATACTCCACTGCTGACAGCAGCTGACAGGTGATCATTTTCACCAACGCCGACTCGGTAAGCACTTGCAATGCTTGTGGCATCGACGCAGTCTCAGTCTTTGCGGAACTTTGGCTGGCAATAGACAGCAGAATTATCCAGGACTTCACACGCTGAGACCTAGTGCTCCCATATTAATGTTCTGTATTGCAGGATGCAGCAGGATGCAGCAGGAAATATGAAATCTTTTGGCCAGTTGGTGCCAGTTGCTTTACGAGGGCCTAGAAAGATAGTAGGCCTTCAGTGAAAAAATCGGTGGAAGGAGCATGCGTACGGCAAACACAAACACGCATATCATATCAGCACTTAATCTAGTGCGTGTGACTTTCCATGGCGGTTTTTGACATCTAAGTGATGCTTCATTCAGCGATGTCCTTGTCTTGTTGTCATTGTTCCGTTTGAGGATTGCTGTGCTGTGATCCAAGAAAGTGGAGGCATGTGACTTGGCACCCCCTTTGAGCACGACCATACAGATTCGCAGGTCAAGCCAGCCATATGAAGGGGTCAGAACAAGCTTGCAGCAGCTAGCAGCCAATGCCGTGCTTCGCATTGCATGGACACAGGAAAATTGGTTCACAAATTTTGACATCCCAGAAAAATTGACTTGATGGATCTTGACTCTTGACCTAGAAAGCAAAATTTGCAGCTCTTGTCCTTTCTCGGAACATGAGCAACTGCGAAATAAAAAGGTCTATGGACCTCAGAGCTTTGCGCACCAAGGAGTGGAGATTTCGTTTCGGGGGTGTCCCGAGCGAATTCCACGGCGTCAAAGTGGCTACGTTCCAATCCTGGCGCTTGCGCACCAGTAGCCGAATGCTTGCAGGTTGGGCACAAGTGGGCATCCAATCTCTGACAATTCTTGCCAAGCTGCTGTTTGACGAAGCTGTTGAAAGATAGCATATTTGATGCTGTGCGAATGCGTGCTTCCATGTTCCTTCAATTTCTCTCAATTCACGAATACACTTCGTGAAACGCCTGTTGCCAGGGGTTCCAACCACAGCTTGTGGTTTGTGGCACATTGGCAGTGGGGACTTGCATCCGGTATGAGGCTCAGGCATCAGTGCCTGCTGTTTATGCCTCTCGGCGCGAGCTTTCAGACTCTCAAGCCTACAAGTTGCACATGCAATTCCAAAGTGAAATGCCACATTTCCATAGAGCTATCGATTTCCCATTATGATTTTCCGCCTTGTTCTCTTTGTTGGTGCGATGAGATTCAAGAGGGAGAAGAGTGCTTGACACTGTAAAGCATGAATTGCTCCGAATGCTCGTAGCCGCAAGCTGTGCTGCTTCACAATTTGAACTGTTTATTTTAACTCTAAGTCTTCTGAGTCATCCATGACTGCGCGCTGCCTTCTCAAACTTAGGTTTTCCTTTGCAGAGAGCTGCTAGAGTTCTTCAGTGATGTCCTGCAGCTTATCTGCATTCGTTTCATTGGGCGCACATCTGCACGTTCTAGAATGTTGAGATATGTTGAGCACTGGTGCATGAAGTGAACATGGCATGGCTGTTGGGTATCAACATTGCTGAGCCTACTTTTGGTGTTGACTGTGATAGGATCGGTATGATCGGTAACTCTATGGTAATCACGACGCAAAGGAGTCAAAAGAAAACAATGCACCCAGCTGTACCAGATTGAGGTGTTGTGGCTTTTGTTCACTTTGTTGACATTTAAGGTGCTTGCAGCCGGAAAGGCCATGTTTCCTTGCCACAAACCCACTGCTTGACAGCGGACCGTTGCAAGCCAACATCAGGCAGCTGGGGGCGCTAGCAAGGGACCATAATGTGTGGGACTTGTGTGTGTGTGTGCGCCTGTGCTTTTGTAGAATTAGATAAAGTTATATAGTTAGTACGTCCTGCTATATGATTTGGACTCACGTACTTTGTGCAGCCAAGTCTTTGAAATTCAAGTGCGTTCCTTTCACATCCGTTCACACTGAATAGATTACACTGTTCTACTGTTATACTGTGTAGCGTATACTTGTTCACTGGAAGCTTGCTCGATTCTAGTTGGATTCATGAATGACACGCGCCTGCTGCTGTTCAGCATTGTCCTTTCTTTATCTTTCTTTTATGTTCGACGTTTTGCCGACACTTTGCCATTGAGTTGCAAAACTGGACCCAATCATTCATAATCATTCTAGTCTTGTGAAACGAAACACTTTGAGTTTGGGAGTGTCCGAATGCGAAAGGCAAACAGGGACATGGGACCTTCCTGACTACACAGAGGTCCCTAGCAAGTTGGAGGACCCACGCTAAGCTGACAGCTTCGGAGACGCCTCTTAAGCAAGTCGTTTCACTCGTTTCCTTCTTTCATCTTCTTTCCATTCGAGGAGATCCTCCAAATGCAATTCCAGTTGTATGGATTTCATTGGATTTGTGGACGAAAGAGATCACATGAGATTCAAGACATTAGATATTTCGCTGATGTCATTTGTTTTTTTTCAGGACTTCATCACGCAGAAAGGCAATGGCGGTCTTGCGATGGGCTGGGGGTCGATGATTGCTTTTGGGCTGCCACCTGAGAAGATGCTGGCTTTGGTGACTCGGCTTATCCTTTTCCAATGAAGACATGAGTGATTCCCCCCAAGCTCTAAACCTTATTCACTTGATATCCGATTAATCCCACTTGGCTTCTTCCCACATTCACTCTGAGATCAATTTGTGTTCCTCGGTTCCCAGCTGAGCAGCCTGAAATCCGATGAGATTTACTGTATGCGAGTGTTTCCATTTCTGCTGGTTCTATTTTACTTCTTGCGCAAGTTGGATTTGACGTTTTGACAGTCTTGACCGCTTAAAGTTGTCAAAGAAGCAGCTCAGCAGCGAGGCTCTTCGTGTTTTGAAATCCTTGCAGATTCACGGTGTCATTCTGGGTGGTTGGGCAAAGCTCGATGAGCTCGCAGAGCAGCTGGCCAACGGCATCCTGGCTGACAATTTACGGCAGATTTAGATGGAGCATTGAAAAAATATTGGAAAAACATGAGAAACCGATATGCAGCTGGCGCGATTGCAAAGTACGGAATGCTCTGCCGGAATGGTACTGTATTTGCCCAGGGTAAAAGGTACAAGAAGGTGGTGAAAGCTGAAACGTCAGGAGAATTGCAGAGCATCGGAGATGATTGGCAGGAACTTGTTACTCGGCTGCAATCAGAATTGCACACCAACTTGTCCAGATATTCCCATATATTCCCAAGTGAAGTGCTTGTGAAAGCGCGAGCATGCATGAGAATGCCATCTGTTCGTTGTTCGTTCTTAAGCTTCAGCCGCTTCCTTTTGCAACGAGACACACGGAAGTCTTGATCCCCCCAGCAAAACTGGTCTTAGCAGTGATGTGAGGCCAAGTTTGCAGCTGAAAATGTTTGCTTTGTCGCGGAGGCCCTTTTGCGCTGTGTCCTCATTCTTAATTCACACAGCAAAACTGCGCATATTCAAGTCCTTGAGTTATCTTGAATCCAAGTGTAAGCCCAGGCGTAGTAAAGTTTGGCTGTCGTTTTTCGATTCGTGTCGCTGATGTTTCCTCTCCTCGCTGTGGAGGCCCCACACGCTTGGCTTTTCCCAAGATGCTCTTGCGTGGTGCACCATGGTGGCCTTGGTACAACCCAAGCCGCCCTTCGTGCTGGTGTGCCCGGAGCATCTTGCCAAATTCAAGCCATTCAAGACTCTTAGAGATTTCTGCTCAAGTGGTTTCCTTCATTTTCCTTCCCAAATTTATGCTGGAATGACCTCATGTAGCATGTTACGATTTTGATGTTGAATTCTGACGAACGCGGACCTCAGACCTGGCAGCTCAAGTCAATATTAGCTAGCAAGAGAGCCCCTGCACCAACAATCTCTCCATGTCCCAGCGAAGTCAAATTAATCCCTTCCCCCTATTACTAAACGTCCCCCAAATACTAAAAACTAGGGTCCATCTCTAATTTCGGAAAATTTCAGATTGGCCAATTTGACTTTTAATTGATCCACTTAAGAAAACAATTTAAACATAAAGCCACCATTCGTGGGTTTTGCCCCCTAATAATAAAAACTAGTTCACCCCGGGGTGTTTATTATTAGGGTCCGTCCGGTTTTTTTAGTTTTTTATATTACGGCTTTTAATTTCTTATTAGGACCTTATATAAGGAAATTAATTTAATTGATTTTGAGATCGAAAAAAATAGTTTTTATTATTAAGGGTTTAATTTTATTAATAGTGTCCGCTTCGAAATCCAATTTTTGGCAATATGTTAATGGCATTATATAAGGAAATTTAATTGATTTTGAGATCGGAAAAAATAGTTTTTATTATTAAGGGTTTCATTTTATTAATAGTGTCCGCTTCGAAATCCAATCTTTGGCAATATTATAATGGCGTTATATAAGGAGATTTAATTGATTTTGAGATTGGAAAAAATCGTTTTTAATTATTATTTTTTTTTTTTTGATTAATAGGGTTCCCTATTAATAAATACCACCCTAATACTAAAAACTACCTGAGATGTTTATTATTTGGGGGGATTAGTATTAGGAGGAAGGGATTAGACTACGCGGCTAGACTTTCGGTGTCACAGATTGCATCCACATGGAATCCACATGGAATCTGCGTGATGCTTCCGATTTGTCGCTGAGGTGATCACTCCTATCTTCGGAGACCAGTTTTTCAACGCAGCTTGGAGCCAGGGTTTGGGAGGACGCCTGAGTAAAGGATCAGAAATGCCTCACAAAGGATCATAAAGGAACCTTTCAGTTTTTTTCGTGGTTGAAACAGCATGTTGCAATTTGTAGTTAGACATGCAGAAGCTCGTGGTTAGAATGTCGTGAGTTCGGGGATGAGAATCTTAGAATTCTTCCGGGTTTGGCGCGTGTCTCATAGCATAGACACTTCAGTTTTTACATTTTTAGCCACAATTCTTCGCATCCAGCGCTTCCTTTCAGCCATTTGCAGCATGATTTGCGCGTTTGGCAGGCATCCCATGTGAATCGCCTGGGAGTTGGTGTTGGCTTGGAGCAGCCATTGCCGGAGCTTACTGCCACTTGCATCAGGACAGGGTGTGACACTGGATCCAGAATGATCCAGAAACTCCAGCTTTGGAGTAACGGATTATGATTTTGACGTACGTATATTATATGTATATATATATATACGTATATTTATATTTATTCTATTATAATCTATTATAATCTATTATAATCTATTATATATATATTATACATTAATATATATATAGGTAACGTACAGCTTGTTCCAGTTGAGGCTAAATTGTCCCAGCGATGGGCTCTACAAATCCAAAACGTGGTCCGCCACGTCAAGAACTGCACAGCATGTGTGTATGTATATATATTATATACATAATTAATGCAATATGCACATAAAGCTTTTTTTGAAGCACAACTGTGGTCTGTGGCCAGTGCGCGGACCTGGAAAGGAACCTCGAAACGGGAAACAAGACGAAAAAATTGGATACAGGTGGAAATTGATCAGCCAAGTGAGGTGGAGAACATCACAGCAGCGGTTCGTTCTGCTTGGGATATGGCCAAGGCAGGTGCTGAGTTTGATGGCCATTGTATTAATCGCCTGAAGTATTTGGCCATATTGGCCATGGCGTCTGATCTTTGCATCTTCATTTTCATTGGTTTAGCTGATGCATGAAACACACAGGATCTTTCTGGCATTTATGTGCCGGAGTTTGTGTCCAAGAGGAAAAGTAGGCTAAGTAGGCTTTGACCTGGCGCTCCATGCCGAGTTGATATTTGTGTTATTGGTTTTTTTTGTTGACATAGAGACATAGAGTTTCAGATTGAAGCTTCACAATGCTTCACATTCGCTGTCCAAGCCATGTGTCTTTGTACTCCGCAGACAGCAGCGGAGTTCGGAGCCACACAGATCAGCTCTGGTCTTGAAGAAGCGACGAATGCACCTAGCCGCAGAGATCTTCCGCCAAAACGTCGCAAATCAGTTCTTTCAAGCGACTGGCAAATACTTCACGCTATTGCTGAGACCTGCTGCTGCTACTCATGCAAAGTTTCGTAAAGTTTCTATGATACGTGCCACCACAAGACCTAGAAAGGTACGTAGTTTTGACACTTGCTCCGAGGATAGTTTAGTTTCAATTCTGACAGAATTGAACAGAACAGCATAACACCGCACCTGTTGATCCAAGGCCATCCAAGAGTTCATGCTTCTCCACTTGAGGAGTGGACTCTGGGATATGCGACTGCGCGAGCTCGAAGCCTTCGACTCAAAGCTGTGAGCCGCTTGCATGGCTGTACATATGTGTACAGTGCCCATGGCAGAACGATGCTTGGCGTATCATTCTCAGATATGCTCAGTAGTTTCTTATAAGACTTTATAAGCATGCAGAGACACTAGACATCACTAGACATCATAAGACATGGGGGGTAAAGAATCATGTTATGACCACAACATGATGACGAAATCACTAATATGGTTGGGGTGCAAAGCCTTCGCTTTGATCCAGAAGGCTCATGTATGCCGGTACTGTACTTGCAGTGCGAACATGTGCAGATGCCTTGTAGGTTCACTCCAACTGGGTCGTCCCTGGAGGATCAAACCGTTGGTGCCCAACTGGGTCACATGGTTTAGAGCCGACTCCCAGACGGGTGCTGTCACAAGCAGCCACGCACTACGGATCTCTATGGTGCATTTGAAGAGCTAAGAGAGCTTTGATTGCGAGCGTGTGTTTTAAAGGTCCTAACTCTCCCAAGACGGGAGAGTTTGACAACCCACGCAGATGCTTGACGAAGCAGCATTGGTGACCAAAGTACCAGCCTTGTGTGTTTCAAAAGTCAACAAATCAGATTCTTTGACAGCAACTTGAAGAACTTTGAAAACGTTGAAACTTTGCAAGTTGGACCTGTCGGATCATTGATGCACCATCTCGAGCTCAGGTGATGGTTTGGGCTGAACGGTTGTATGGGATAAGTGGTGACACGATGCTGGGCACCTAAACATCGGAGGCAATGGCGGCAATGGCGGCAGGCAATGGCGGCAATCACAGAGTCTGTGCTGTTGATGCATTCCCTGTGTCACAGCACCGCTTCAAGTCATATCCATCAACCCCTGAGGCCATCTTCGTGCAGCCAAATGGGCTGCGGTATTCGTGGAGCAGCGGGCAGGCTTGGACCGCGGAAGAAAGAAACAGACGTCATGCATGGTGATGCCGTGGTGATGCCAAGCTGATGCCGTGGTGATGTTACATGATATGTGTGATGCTGCAATCTCATTCAGTGCAATATTACAACAAAGCACAGATGGATTGGCTTTGATTGCCCTTTTGTCATTTAGCTGCAAGATGATTCCCCGTGGCTTCTCGCGATTGTTCTTCGAGATTTCTTGACAACCTGTATTATAATTGTAACAGCTCTTTCGCCACAGACAGAAAACACTGCCATGCCAAAACGCATAACAAGGTGAACTGCACACATATTGAAATTATTCATTGGACAGATCCCCAGATCAGGGTGATACAGGTCCAAAGGGCACAGGCTTGGTACCGAAGATTTGCCATCCCCTGTTTGCTATGACACGCCATCCCCTGACAGAACAATCACAGTACTGTGCAAAGCATGTTCTGGTTGCGTGCGCATTTTTCATTGCGCTCTACTGGACACTGGGATTGTACGAAATTGTTGCAGGCAGTAAGGCAGTAAGGCAGTAAGTCAGAAAGGTGCCTTTATTTTGCCGTAAACTTGGGCCTGTTGTTTCCATGTCAGTTTTCAGGTAGGCCCGAAAGGAAAATTCACAACAACCTCGGACCCCCTTCACTGAATTAAAAAGCAAGATGGTAATGCGGTAAGAGACAAATCTTCCTGGCAAGTCACAATCTCCACACCACTCAGGTGTTCTTGCCATGCAGATTGCAACGGAGAATCTCAATGCTGCAATGATTTCAGCACCTTGCCTGCACTGCGGAGGATTGTCGAGTTGCTTAGAGTACCGTTTTGTGAGACAGGCTGCAAGATGTACAGTGGCACTGAAACAGATAAACGATTACAAAATTAAGGCATCTTATTCTCTCACAAATATGTGTTATACACTGTACACCATAATATGTGCGAGGTTCAAAATGAAATGACAATCCATTTTGTGCAAATGTGTTCTAAGGCAGAATATGCCCAACATAGATGAATTTTAAAGCAGAACAATAAAATAAAATCTAAGTTCTTGAAACATAAGCCAAGAATTTTGTGTGTCTGTGCGACTGTATATATATATATGATAATACATTTTAGCATGATCCTGGTTGCAATTTCTCTACAGAATCAGAGCCCAAAAAAACAATCGATTCTGGAGAGCAAACCTTCACCCCTACTTTTCTCCAGAATTAACATCTATTAGCTGGCAAATATTAGAACAATTCCAAAATTATATAAATTACCCAATATTTTTTCTTTTATTATTTATTAAATTACAAAATAATTTTATTTAAAAAAAATATAATTATATATAGAATTTTAATTCGATTTTTTATAATGTTTTAATAACATATATAATTTTTTTTATATAATAATATTTCGAAATAAGATATTTTTTATATTTTTTTAAATATTATTTTGGAATTGAAAAAAATATATATATAAAATAAATTAAATTTAAATTTAAAAATAATAAATATTTAAAATATATATAATATATATATATATATTTATCGAATATTTAATTTATAATTAATTAATTAATATTTAATTAATTTAAATTATAATATAATATTAAACAATTTATAATTATTTAAAATATATTATTTTAGATTTAAATAAATATATTTAACATATAATTTAATAAATATATATATATTTTCTTTTAAATAAAATTATTAATAATATAAATAATATATTTAAATTAATAAAAATTAAAATAAATTAAAATAATAAATATATTTTTTAATAAATATTATTATTTTAAATTATTTTTTCTTATAATATTTATATATATATAAAATAAAAATATTTGATTAATTCTTTATTTTTGAATAATTATTTATAATACTATATTTAATAATTGGAAAATATACAAAATATTATTTGATATTAATACGGAATAGATAAATTAATAAATTATTTGTTAATAATAATATATTTTAGTTCTTTATGTTAAAATTAGGGATAATTATTTAAGATTTGACTAAGAATATTTGACTCTAGATATCTATATAAAAAGTATGTTAGCCTTCGCAATTATTGGGTTAGATTCGTATTGGTTTGTGGTATTTCCTTATTGGTTATTAACTTACGGTAATTCGAATGTTGGACAATTCTTTTATTTACAGAGTAGATTTTTTATTTGGAGTACGGTTATTAATTTTACGAATTTATTGTAGTAGATTTTGAACCTATTGCTCGCGCGGAGCGCGAATCGACGGTGGTTTCTATATTAGTTCCTACGGTGCCAAAATTAAGAAGGACTATCCCTGTATCTAGAAGGAATAGGTTAGCTCCTAAGTCGCCTCCAGTTGCCCCGAAATCTTCTAGTATACCCGAGCCAGAGGGACCTCCTCCTGTTTCAAGGGTTTCACAAGATACCAATTAATTTGTTGTGCCTGTGCCAAAGGCGCCACCTGTTGCTGGAGTGCCGGTACCAAGGTCATCCGGTGTGTTAAGGATTCCAAAGGCTACATCGACTCCTGTTTCTGTATTTCCAAGTGCGTACGGAATAAGGGTGACACCAAGATCACGTAGCAGGTCACCCGTTGAAAGATGTCCTGGAATTACAAAGAAAGCAATAGCGAAGAGACCGCCTTTGAAGAGATTAAAGCTACAGAAGAGGAACCTGGGGTAGGGGAACCTCTAGCTGTATCATCTTCGAGTATGGTTGTTCCTTCGGAATCTCATCGTGGTATCATCGATAAGATAGCATTGTTGGTTACAAAGGGTGCTGAAGGATACGAAACTCGAATCTTGCGGGAACAGGACCATAGCAAATTCTATTTCCTGAAGCCCGGTGACGTGCATCGACCCTACTACGAGCAGAAGCTGGCTGAGTGCCGTGCTCGCATTGCTCTGGCGTCGGGCACACCAAAGGCATCTGCTCCTGAGGAGCCGGAACGCCCTCTTGTGGCGTTAGACTACCGCCATACCATCGAATTTAATCAGACGGTAAGTGAAGTAATAATGCGACATTTACAGGATATATAGCATTGGGAATACAATCTGACAATTTGTAATTTCTCCTCAAACAATACGACCCAGGAGAAGACCCTCAGGACCTGCCGTGAAATCGAACAGAAACTTCTCAGGCCGTTTGTCGGCATCCACATCACGAGGACGAAATTATTATCAGACCGTGAACAAGGACCATTAATAACTGGTGACACAGGAGCAAAAGCAATTGTTTTGAAAAAGACAGGAGCTTGCGTGTTCTGCGACGACCAGCAGGAGATATTAGAGGAGTATTTATCCCTGCAATCTGGACGGGCCCGTTACAACCGTGTTAAGTGTATTAAGGCACGGTTTGGTGCCCAACAATCTTTGGATCCGCTAGTTCGATTTTTGGTTGACCGCGAAATAGGAAATTTTCCACTTCCATCGACATTGAAAAGTTTGCAATAGTGTTGCAAAGGGGGCCATATCGAAAGTGTTTCAGTAGTCATCATAGAATTCATTTTCTTTAGATCTGATATTTTGTCAAAAGATTTCACCTGTCCTACCGGCATTTTGCTGCAATTTCACTGGATTGGCATTTTACCACAAGCTCACTGGTTTCATTTTGCGCCTTGCATTGACTTTAACATCCATTATTTTTGCATGATCTTGGAAATTCGCACTTAGTGTGTCCAGTACAGTTCTTTTAGATCGCGTATTGTGGCTTGGGTGGATTGTCGCGTGTATCGCGTACTACTGGGTTCCTGTATTTGAAGCATAGGGGTTCTTGCATTACAAGTTCTTCGTGGTATAAAAGATGAAGCGTGACGTGCCAACCACTCCATTCAAGATTGATGGGCCGAACTCAACTTGGACCTCATCATCTGAATTACCTGAAAACCCAATAGGTCAATTAACTACCATGACTCGAGCTGGCGCTCAGGAGATGGCCACCATGACTACCCTGGCAAAGCAAGGGCAGAGGTCATCTTCATCCAATGCAGGCGGAGCAGCACAGCAGGGTGGGAGTGTATCTACGGGTTAACTGGTGGAAGAGTTCGTCAAAAAGGTGAACTATGTGTTGCATGGCCTTAAGAATGTGGTCAGACCATCTCCAAAGATGATGTTCGAGTGGTTATGGCATCAAATCAAGGGACTGGGTATTCTGAGATGTATTATCGACAAGGTCAGAGAGTCTAGCCAGAGATCAAAGAAAAGATCATTTGAATGAATTGGAACACAGATCTCAGAAGAACTCAGAGAAAGACGCCATGATATGAACTACGAAAACGTAGTTAAAGGTCTTCCTGAAAGGCCTCCATATCAGCTAGCGCTGCCTGCCACTGGAGAAAAGCCGACACGAACCCCAAAGCCAAAGAAAACAACAGCTGTTTCCCAACCTGCTACCCCTGGTCCGGTTATAACCCAAAGTACAAAGAAATTTCTATGCGCACTGCATACGGCAGGATTTTGCCGTTTTGGGGATCGATGCCGCAACCAACATCAAGATGACCCTGGATCCGACACTGCCAGAAAAACCTATTCAGGGCTGATTTCTCAAGGGGGTGGTGATTCCTCAAAGGGCTCTGGCAAACAACCTGGTAAGGGGAAAAGCAAAAGCGATGGCAAGGGAAAGAAGGAGGACACCAAGGGTAACAAGAGCGGTGCGACAGCCCCAGCAACTGTGGCTGCAGCGGCGTCCACTGTAACCATCACTGAGGTCGAGGGCAAGCAGATTAAGAAAGCTTGGCAATCATTTTTTCAGTTCTGCGACAAGACCCTTCGTTCTTTGAATATGTTCTTGAAGTTGTCGGTTCCTATTCTTGCCACATTGATTTTATTAATTATAAATTCCTATGATCAGATCGGAGAGACAATACCGGCTTCAATGGTTCATCCTGCAATTCAAAATTTTAAGAAGTATTCCTTGGAATTCTTAGGGGGCATTGGTGCTGCCCATGACATTGGAAGTCTGAGGGCATTGCAAGACCAAGGTATGAGCAGAGACATGGTTGAGCCATGGATAAAAACACTGCAGAGCCCCGTGAGGTTTGCAACTGGGGGAGGGCCGCAACTCTTTATTGAGGCATTGCGTGTGTACACCAAGGATTTGGGTGATTTTCATATTCATCTCCTTGAGAGCTGCCCCATGGCCTTATCAATAGGGCGGCAAGTCAGCCGTGGACGCGCATTCATTTGGCAGCGCGGCCACAAGCCGTACATAGCCCTCAATCATCGTCGATGT